>WAAF01014475.1:97726-108887 GCA_013400475.1 Tricholaema leucomelas | reverse complement strand
GGAACTGCTGGAGAGGGTCCAGAGGAGAGCCACGAAAATGATCAGAGGGCTGCAGCAGCTCTGCTATGAGGACAGGCTGAGAGAGTTGGGACTCTTCAGCCTGGAGAAGAGAAGGCTTCGAGGAGACCTTATAGTGGCCTTCCAGTATTTGAAGGGAGCCTACAGGAAAGCTGGGGAGGGACTATTTACACAGTCTAGTAATGTTAGGACGAGGGGGAATGGGTTTAAGCTGGAAGAGGGGAGATTTAGACTGGATGTTAGGAGGAAGTTCTTTACAGTGAGGGTGGTGAGACACTGGCACAGGTTGCCCAGGGAGGTTGTGGATGCTTCCTCCCTGGAGGTGTTTAAGGCCAGGCTGGATGAGGCCTTGAGCAGCCTGCTCTAGTGGGAGATGTCCCTGCCTATGGCAGGGGGTTGCAGCTGGATGATCCTTGAGGTCCCTTCCAACCTAAACCATTCTATGATTCTATGATACACCAGAAAGAAATTCTATTCTCATCTGAGAATCCCAGTGGAGCTGCTGGGAATTCACTTTCCTCCCTCTCTCCTCACCCCACAGGTCTTTCTATTACACATTCCAGTCCTTGTAGAACTGCAAAGCCTTGGGAGAAAATCTGATGAGAAGAGTTTTCACCAGCACACTTTCTGTGTATTTTACACGTGGTGGCACAGAAAATTAGGGTCAGTTTAGAAAGCACTTGATTGATAACTGCTTACAGTCAAAGCCAAAGTCAGACGGCACAAGCCACGCACCTGAGAGGCAACCCAATTTTAGCATCATTTGATTTAAACTTCAGAGGACATGGCAAGCCTGGGCACATTTTTTTCCCCAGTGCCATACACTGGCTCCATCAGGGTCAAACAAATACAGCTTTATTTGAAAATTCCTTACTTGTCTGCTTCTGTTTGCCTTAGTGCAAAACTGATGTGACAGAGGTTTCTGAAAAACCCTTTCCTCCTGCAGGGATTCATTCTGGTGGGACTGTGTGTGTTAGGGTTTTTTCTAATCTCTGCTAGCTGTGAGAAAGGACCACAGTTACCTATGGACCTGATCCTGCCATTCCCTTCCTGCTTGCTGTCAGTCTGCGGCGAATGCAGAACGGCAAAAGTACCATAGGCTGAACCTGGTGCACGCTGGGAGAACTCAAGGGGGACTTTTATGTTCTTTAAAAAACTCTCAGTTTTCTCCACTTTCCTGCTTCTCCATCACCTTCATTTCTTAATTTTTATTATTCTTTTAGGGCAAGTTCTTTCTAGGCCAGGCTGGAAGATGAATAGAGCATGTACAATAACAAGAATCGATTCGTGTCTCTGGAGTCTGACCTCTGAAGGGATTATATCCTGAATGCCACTCCTGGTTGTACCTCAGAGCAGCATTTGAATGCATGCTGCAAGAGGCAGCCACACACATCAAGGAGGAGGGTTGGAGAGGTTGGTTCTGCCTGCCTGGACTGGCAGGGCCATGCAAAAGGGCTCTCAGCAGCGCTTAGCTGCCAGGGCTGCTTTGCTGTTTGGGTGCATGTGTTCTGCTCACCACCTAAATGTTAGCTGAAACTAGATGAAACAATTTATTAACCACCAGAAGGCAGGAAGGTATTTTAGCTTCACTGCACTAGTCGGTATCTCTTTTAATAGAACATCAGTTTATAGTAGATATAAATCTTTACAAACTCTCAGCATCTTGTCTGAACAGAATGAACGCTGCTAGGCAAATAGGAGCTGATCTTCTGGAGTCACTCAGGTTCAGGAAATGCCCATAAATTTCCTGAAGGGTTGCGACACCAGCACACGAAAGTAAGCCACCAGCAGTCTGCACAGCAGGCAGCACTGCTTTTGAGCACCATCAGTAAAGAAAAGCCTAGATGTCGTGATGCTACACCTCCTTCTGCACCTATTGTGCTCCCTACTACTGCATCTATCACCACTTTACCTCCTGCTCCAGGTACCTCACCACTCCCAAACCTGTGGAGAATCCAGAGACATGAAACTATTCTCTGGGAAGTGGAACTAAATCTATTTGGGAAGATGCTTTATGCCTTCCTGTAGTTTCAGATGTTTTATTCCTGTTCAAAGATCACCTCTGAGCTACCTAGAGCTAATTTGAAATCCCACTTGCCATTTGGTAAAGACAGAGGCAAAAAGCAGCAACAGTAGGTAACATCTGACCACTTTTATCAACCAGTGTAGTGTGGAGGTCTCTTCCAACCTGGTTGATTCTATGAACGCATCCATGTACATCTAAATTTCCCTTGGGGATGGGATGACCTTACTGTCATTTCAAGCTTTACATTACTCCTTTAAATCAGCTATTTCATTTAAATACAAATATTCTATATTCTGGGATGGAAATGCAGCTGCTTCAAGTAACCCTGTAGCAGGTTGGTTTATTAGTGACTATACACTTCCTCAAGGATAAGATGCCTTAAAAAGACACTCTACACCCAGTTCCACAATTCTTGTCCCACAGAACTTTATATTAATCTCACCACATCTGCAGCTATCAAATTTGGGAGGGAAAAAGTGGAAAAGGAGGTAATTACATATTTGGATAAATACACTTGCAGGATTTATGCTTTCTCTTCATAGGAATAAACTGTTGCCTGTCACCAGAGATGTTAGGAGAGAAGTCATCTATCTGACAAGCATCTTTTCTACTAAAACTGAGAAATGAAAGGATTTTCAGGTTTCCATTCTACTATTCTGAAACAAGTCACTGAAAAGCACTCACCAGAGCCAGTCTCAGAGCCACACACTCAGTGGAGCAAGCGTCAGTGCCACACCTGTAGCTCAGGCTCATTTTGAAATGCCAGCGTTACCAACCTGCACTGAGTTGAAGCAGTAAATCAGAGTGGGAGTGGTGCTGGAGCATGGCTTTCTGAAGAGAATAAATAAGCCTGAAGTTTTCTAAGCCTACATACAGAAGCAATCAGTGTGGCTGTGATGGAAAGAAGGCTGATGCCTTTTTACTTCAAACTGTGTTTTGGCTCAACAGAATCCAGCTATGCTGAAGCAAAGCTTACACAGGCTCATAAATGCCTGCATGGAAAGAGTGTTAACCACAGGATCTCCAGTGTGCATTGGATATGGATTGTCAGGACCAAGAGACATTTGAAGAAATAGCTGAAGCTGTTCCTCAACAGCCTGTACTACCCAAAGTCAGGGTATGGGTTGGGCTGCTAACCACCTGATCGCTAATTGTGCAGGACACGGATGTTGTCACTCCTGCTCCTGCTGGGATTAGGAGACAGAGACCACATTAGCAGGAAAATCCACTTGTCCACCACTGCTTCCCTTGTCTGTGGTTCTGAAGGAAACATTTTGTGCAACAGAGATGAGAAGGGATGGCTGATGACTGGATGTGATTTCTCACACTGACTGAGCACATAATTCATTGCTGGATCCCATTTCTCCCCTGGGAGGAGACTTCATGCAGTTAAACAAATGACCTGAGGTCATTCTCCAATAGGGCAGTCTGAAATTCATTAAATTTGTGCTCATATATAATAAGAAAAGGTAAAATGGGATACAGGTCATTAATAACATCAGCAGCTCAGTGAAAGCAGGGAGCCCTCCTTGCTACCACACATGAGCACAACGTGGTCTGCTTCCCACAGTGACCTTAGAGAAGAGCCATACTACAAATAATGACCAAGATGTTGCCAGGGCTGCCTAACTGCCAGGCCTCGCTTGGGCTGTAGCTGTGTCTGCACAACAGAACAGTCTGGGAGCCACTAATTGTTACTGCAGGATCAATAGCAGAGGAGTCATTCACTGCTGACAGCAGTGACTACTTTGGCCTAAAAGCAGCTGAATGGTGAGAAAGAAAGAAAACTTAAACACACCTTAGAATGATAGCTGCTCTTAAATGGCACTTTAGCTATCTATTTTAAATTACAATCTCACTCAATTTGCCTTTTCACTACTTTCACCTGGAGACTGAATTTAAAACTGCAAAATTTCCCTGCAAAAATGTGTTGTTGGAATGTGGTGAGGCCATTTCTAAGATGAAATGTTATTGTACCAGTGTGCTAAGACATAATTTGCTCCTTTTATTGCCTAAATCGGACAAAAAAGAAAGAAGGAAAAAAAAAATCACTTACAAAAGATAAATGAGATCCAGATTCCAAACAAAATGTGTCTCTGACTGGCTATTTCTGCACCAAAATGTATCCCAGCACAGCCCCTACTGAATGGCTGTATTTTAGGATAAACACTGAAATAACTCACACATACTGTTAATAAAACATGATGCACTGAAACACGAAGGGTTCGTATTGCTCTGAGCACAGGGCACAGCCTGCCAGTCAAATGCTACAGACTGGTTACAAGAGCTCCTTTACATAGAGCTCTCCATGAAGGCTGAGAGCCCTGAGGCTAGTTAGTCTGGAGAGGAGAATGCTGAGAAGGGGATCTAATCAATGTTTGTCAATATCTGAGGGGTCAGGATGAAGGTGCCAGACTCTGTTTGGTGGCGCCCAGTGACAGGACAAGGAACGATGGGTACGAGCTGGAACCCAGGAGGTTCCATGCAGAGACACTTCTGTATGGTAAGAGTGACAGAGCCCTGAAGCATGCTTCCCAGAGAGGTTGTGGAGTCTCCTCCTCTGGAGACTCTCAAAACCTACTTGGATAGCACAGATGAGGCTTGGCAGCTGTTGAAGACTTGGACTAGAAAACTGGGTGGAACAATGGCCCAGGGTTGGATTACTGCTCAGCTTTTGACATGCATGAAGCTGCCAGTGTAGGAACTGTGACTTTTGTGAGCAGTTTGGTAAGACAGACATGCAGAGACCACTAGCTAAAGTTGTGCCCCTTGACAAGGCCACAGTAAGACCACAGAGGGTATGTGGGTTGTATCCTTCCTAGCCTCGTCCAAATGCTGAGCCAGGCCTGTGAATGAAGTGCAAGAGCAGTTACTTAGAGTGAGAAAGCAGCTACCTACAGTGAGAAGACTATGGTGGCATGAAACTGAGTAGCTGACTGTCTCCCCAGTGGGCAAACGAGCCATCTCCAGCAGACAAGAGCTTGAAGGGTCATGAGTCCCTTCTGAAGAGTGTAAATGACATGTACTGATTCCTGTATCACCTTCCACAACACTGGGGGAATAAAAATGGATTACATCAACAGCATTCCTGCAAATCATAAATAGCACACTCTCCTTAAAGGAACTCTGCTGCATTTCCTTGGGATAAACTACAGATCATCACATGGAGCCATAAACCAGTTTGTTCTTCTGCTCATGTCCTTCCAAGTCTTACTTAGACAGGCAGCTTTAAAAACAGAAATATAAATCATCATACTCAAAGTAGAGACTAATATTATATTTTAATGGTAAAATAATATCAAGGCTGCAATAAATTATACAAAAACAGCATTAGGAAACCTGTCTGAGATGCTGAATTATTATCTGAGGTGAAGTTACAGTTTTGAGTTCATAAATAATAATGAAGGTTCTGTGGGCAACATAAGTAATGTTCAAACTCCAGAATTTAAACTCGGCTTTTACTGAATGAAAGCTTGAAAAGAGGAATGACAAAGTGGAGAGGGCACAACCTCAGATAAAGCAGCTATCATCCAGGGCTGTGTGGGGAACAGCAGAGCTCCCTACAATTGAAATATAACTGAACAGGCAAGTGGTGCAAGCCCTCAGCCATTGATAATCCCAGCTCTAGGCAAATCAACATATGGAAGCCTCTGAATCCTGGAATGTCTGGAAAAACAAAAAACCTAAGTGAGTTTGCATTTGCAAACAAGCTCCCATTTCCCTCTGCTTGCGATCCCAAAGCATCTGACCTCTCATGGATGTGTTAATTCACGTTGGCTGAGTTACAAATGGCATCTCTCTCTTCAGAGGGGTTTGATGAAAATTTAATGGTGCCTCCGAAGGTAAAGCCATGAGAAAAGGCCAAGCATAACCTGTATGATGCACTCCTGCATGCTGATGCTGCCAGGTCAAAAGAACTTGTGCTGCAAATGCCATCTGGTGATCCGTCACCTCATTCTTTCCCTGACACTGAAATATGGGTGTGTAAACCCTGGCAGTGCAAGATCAAAGCTGATCATGCCACCTTTAACTTATGTGACGTTGAACCTGACCCAGGAGATGCTGCAAACTGCGGGAGTGAGGACTATGCTAGCCCTGCACTGCTGCCAGCTGCTGTTGAAAGAAGCCTCTCCCTCTCCCTTTCCCTCTCTCCCCTTTCCTCCTGTGCAGCTCTGACAATTGAGGGAAATACACCCGGGAGAGCTAACAAACTCTGTGGAATTCTAATGGACTATCGGCAGCATGCTCACGTTTTACTAGTAAGCTGGCGGTAAACTATGCCTATAGCTTGCTGAGCTTCTTGAGCTGCTAAGTGGTTACAAATAACACTGTACAGAAAATACACTCTGCTGCTGAACACTGATCTGCTTCTAATGAAAAACAAAGCTCAAAGAGGGCTCAGATAAAGCAAAGAGGCTTCCTCTGGCTGCAGAACATACATAGCTCAGACTGCTGCCTCCGCAAGACAACCAACCTCACATCTACAAACACTTTTGCCTCTTCGTTTCCACAACAGTTTTAACAAGAATCAGAACATGATGGGTGAAAACCTCACCCCGCTGAACCCATGGCAAAGCTGCCCAGTTTCCCACGTAGGGATTTGCATATATGATGCTCTGTGTTTGTGAATCTATTGATCTATATCTAATATTTTTGAACACAGGTTAAACTCAATTTTGCCATGCCCTGGAGAGGTGAGCAGGGTTATAGCCCATGTAAGCCAAGAGCGAGCATAGGACTTCTGATGGTAGGAAACTTGTTGGGAGGAAACAGCTTGAAAACCAGAGTGCCTGTTTATCAAGCTGGTGGAGCTCATGCAAGGGTCATTAATCTATTAAAACTTCTAATTCTTCACCATTCTTTGCTTGAATTTTGAATATTCAACCATGCATTCATGGATGCCAATGACAAAATATATGTTCATTCTGCAAGCAAAATTCTACACTCTGCAGCTTCTCAAACACCAGTCAATTTCCCCTCAAAAAGAAATCATTTTTAGGGAATGTTTAGTTCAGCTCAGATTTAGAAAAGTCCGGACAGACTTTGAACAACACTGCTAAGAATTACTGACCCTGCTGTGTGCCTTAGGATGCTGTGCAAGAGGAGGAAGAGGTCACAGCCCTGACAAGAGGTCAGATTAAAACTAACCACCAAGAGTGAGGAAGTAACTGTTGCATTTCTATTACCTACTTATTTAAAGTAACCTTCAGGACCTGATACTTTTGCTTGAATGTAACTGACCATGAGAAAGGAAGTCACACATGGACAAACTCTGCTACTTTTCCTATTTATTAGGGTAATATTTTTATTACAATCTGCTTTATCAACTAGCAGTTTGCTATACAGGAAGAGGCCACTGAGTATTTTGTTATGCAAAAAGACAAGAAAGCTTACACTGGATTTCTGTCCTCACATCTGTCTGTTGTCTGTAACACTGACAGCTTCATATCCTTGTGGAGCTGAACCCTCCCTGCCAAAAGCAAAGCTCCTTAAATAAAACAACTAAACACAACAATTTTCTCCTCAGCCAGCTCTGAGCTGTTGCACCAGTTAACACCACCACGCAGGAGTGACTCACAGAGCTTCCTCTGGAATTTGTGCTAGGTTCATGCTTCCCTAAGTGGCAATGGAAGTGTCCCACTCCTAGGCAGAAAGCTTCCCAACCAAGCACCACTGGGGCCTGGAAACCTTTTTGTCCTGTTTTTCAAGCATGACTTTTTTATAGGGAGCCTGGAGTGATGGTGCCAAAATGAGATGGGCTGAAGGAGGCAGAAGGTGCCAAGGATGGAAGTAGAGGTGCCTGCCATATGGAGAGAACAACCAGACTTTTCCAACCCTTTTTTATCACACTTGGAAATTACTTGGGAACCTGCTCTGTAGTCTGATTACTTTTCCTGTTCTATTTTGTTCTTGTTTTATATGCATTCAAAACTGCTTTTCCATGACACAGTTTTTGTGAGCCAAGGAGTTCTAAGCTGTCTGCTGTGCCCTGAGAGCATGCTGTGGGATTTCTGGAAGCCTTGAGCCCACTGGGACCTCTGAAATACGTGACGCTTGTCTCCAGGGCACCGGTGGCACTTCCAGATGAGTGCTCTCCAGGCCAGCTCCCTGCAGCACTGCAGGAAGGTCTCTCCAGGCTGGCTGGTACTGCTGGCGACTGGCTGCATGCTGGGATGTTGGGCTGAAGAGTGGAGAAGGGGGACCCACATGAGGTGGCAGGCAAGCAGAACCAGTAAGGTTCTTACAAGTAGGTAAGAAGCAGCTCTTACCTCAAACAATTCCATGATGTACATATTTGCAGCCAGTGCTCTCCAGACTCTGGGTGAGTAAATGCAAGCAGGAAGGACTTGAAATGTCCTCCTGTGGTGGACATTATCTAACTTTCTGGGTTGTCCCCAGAGCTTAGGTTTTTGTAACTACAAACAAAGCCTCTGGAGATGGCAAGCACAATGCTTGCTCCAGTAAATGTCTTCCGTCCCTTCAAAATGTGCTGCAGTCTGGCAACTCAGAGCAGCACCCAGACCAGTCTCTAGCAGTATGCTTCGTTGCCCCAGTTAATGTAGGAGCCAGCTTCAGAAAGCAAAGTGCCCTGTGGGCTGCCTATAATCAGAGCCTGCCACGGAGAGAAGCTTGGTGACCGTACTGGCAAATGAGGAGTTTGTGCCACAGCGTCCCTGTGATAGGAACTCATATTTAAACCCTCAAATAATTCCTGCAAAATTTCAAATCCATTGAAAAGCCAAGAAACAGCTCTTAAAACCTGCAGCTTTGAGATGGTCTTCATAAAGGATCAAATCCCATTGCTTCAACATAAGGTCTCTGCTGTAGCAATTCCCCTTTTTACCTCTACAGCTCCTGCCTCACCTCCCTCAAGAAGCAGTGGTACCTCTGTTTTCCTCTTTTCTCAAACTTCTCCAACGCCCTCTGTCCTTTAGAGGCTTTGACACCAGAGGTCTCCCTTTATTAGAGGGGCTGCAGAAGGTCTAGGCTTAGCAGGACTTTACATCAAAACTGAAACGCTTTGGAAAGAGTTTAACGGGGTCCTTCCCCTTCATTTTCCTCCTGCAGAGGGAAGAGCTGCACCACACGATGTTCACAGGTACAATTTATTTACAAGCAAAGCCCACGTCCTGCTTATCCATACAGCCAGCTGACAGATGCTTGTTAGCAGGTGAAAAGAAGGCTACTTGTTAAAGTGCAGCTGCTTCAATATTTCTTTTCACCAGCTGCATATCAGACACCACCTGGCAGGAATTTATTCATTAGGTATTACTTTAAAAAACAGCAATGTGATGAATTTAAAATGTTAATTTGGAATGTTTTAAGGACTGGGTAATGGATGAGGAAATAAAATGCTAATTTACTCTGACTGGTGCTGCCAGTGGCTATAATATTTGATTGCTTTCCTAAGTTTGCAAATGATAGAGTCATTGCCATTCCAAAACAATAAACCAGCACCAATCCCTTCCCACATTTATTAGTAAACAAAGGATGTGGTGGATTCTGGGTCACAGAGGTTCAGCTGAACTTAGGCTGCTGATGGAAAGTTAATCTCCTGTGAAGAGCTGGAGAAAGTGGTTATACTCTTGGTATTAACATTTCATCTCACCACAGTGTTACAATCTGAGATCTCTTATGGGAGTTCTTTGCAATGCCTTCATTGGACCTCCCTGGGTTCTACTGTTAATGAGGCTACTTGTCCTTTCCTCTAGGTATTGTAAGGCAAAAGAAAAAAAAGAGAAAAGGTATTGTAGGAGGGAATGCAAATCTCTAAGCATAAGTAAATGTCATCCAACTGTTAGAACTCAATTGTGGAGAATGATCCAAGATATAAAATCTGGGTTTAAGCGAAGTGTATCCTGTATAAGGTATTCAAAGTGGAACAAATGAACAGACCTCATTAATGGTGTCGGTGTTCTTTGCCTTTAAAAAAAAACAACACTCATGGCACTCATCTGGATCCATATATCAGCAGTAGTGAAAAAAAAAATACAGTTTCCAGGAAAAGAGTTCATTTGGAAGACTGAGATTCAGCTTCTACAGAGCATAACTCAGTTCTGATTATTATATTACTGGATCTCTTGATGGCATAATCTGTAACATATAATTACAAGAAGACCAAAGAGTTTCAATCTAATTTATTGACACAGTATTTTATGAAATGGAAGTCCATTATAGAGAAGAGGAAGTCTATTTTGGTTAGACCTTCTCTTTATCTAATTGATACTCCACAGATACTCTCATGTCCATTTATTCTCTGTCCATGTCCTGTGTGCTCTGTTGAAGTGGGTAAAGTCACACAGACTTTCTGTTATCATTTATTTACAGTAGCAGTGTAGCTCCAGGGCTTCAATCCATGAGAAGTTTTAAATACAACAGCACTTTCTCCTTCCTCTTTAACCTGACCCCTGAAACTGAAGGAACACCTCCTGTAACTTAGAGGTGCCCTTGCAGCACAGAATTACAGACTCCTAGAATGGCTCAGGTTGGAAGGGACCTCAGGGCTCATCTCCTCCTACCCTGCCATGGGCAGGGACACCTCTCAAGTAGACTCAGCTGCTCAAGGCTCATCTAACCTGAACTTCAACACCCCCAGGCAGGAGGCAGACACAGCCTCCTTGGGCAGCCTGTTTCAGAGTCTCACCACCCATGCACTGAAGAACTTCTTCCTCAGCTCCAAACCATCCCCCATTGTCTTGTCTCTAGACATCCTGATGAAAAGTCCCTCTACAGCCTTCCTGTAGGATCCCTTCAGCTATTGCAATCATTCAGGTATTGCATCATAGCAAAGCAAGCAGGTACCTGAGTATGATGTAAAGTCAAGGTAAAAAAAACATGAGGGACAAGGAAAGGCAAAGGTTTGCCCGAGGTTCTCAAGGGACACTGAATCTTATGTCAGTTTTTCCTGATGCAAGTAAACCAAGATCTTCTCAGGTTCAGCACAGGATAAGGACTCCTGAACTGGCAGATGGAGTCAGGGACCAGTATGGTCCCCTTGTAATCCATGAGGAAGAAGTAAGGGACCTGCTGAGTCACTTGGATCCTCACAAGTCCATGGGACCAGATGGGATCCACCCTAGGGTGCTGAGAGAGCTGGCAGATGAGCTGGCCAAGCCA
>WAAF01014475.1:0-97667 GCA_013400475.1 Tricholaema leucomelas | reverse complement strand
GTGGTGAATGGTGCCACATCCAGTTGGCTGCTGTCACTAGTGGTGTTCCCCGGGGATCAGTGCTGGGCACAGTCCTGTTCAATACCTTTATTGATGATCTGGATGAGGGGATTGAGTCCAGCATCAGTAAGTTTGCAGATGACACTGAGCTAGGAGCAGGTGTTTATCTGTTGGAAGGTAGGAGAGCCCTGCAGAGGGACCTGGACAGGCTGGACGGGTGGGCAGAGGCCAATGGGATGAGATTTAATAGGGCCAAGTGCAGGGTTCCTGGCCTGGATCAGAATACAATCAACTAGGTTGGAAAAGACCTCCAAGATCATCCAGTCCAACCTAGCACCCAGCCCTATCCAGTCAACTAGACCATGGCACTAAGTGCCTCATCCAGGCTTTTCCTGAACACCCCCAAGGACGGTGACTCCACCACCTCCCTGGGCAGCCCATTCCAATGCCAATCACTCTGTGAAAAACTTCCTCCTAATCAGGACTAGTGTGATCACCAGGACGAGGGAGGTTATTCTTCCCCTGTACTTAACACTGGTCAGGCCACACCTTGAGTGCTGTGTCCAGTTCTGCACTCCTTAACTCAAGAGAGATGTTGAGGTGCTGGAAGGTGTCCACAGAAGGGTGACAAATCTGGTAAGGGGCCTGGAACACAAACCCTATGAGGAGATGCTGAGGGAGCTGGGTTTGTTTAGCCTGGAGAAGAGAAGGCTCAGGGGTGACTTCACTGCTGTCTACAACTACCTGAAGGGAGGTTGTAGCCAAGTGGGGTTGGTCTCTTCTCCCAGGCAAACAGCGACAGAACAAGGGGACACAGTCTCAAGTTGTGCCAGGGGAGGTATAGGCTGGATGTTAGGAGGAAGTTCTTCACAGAGAGAGTGATTGGCATTGGAATGGGCTGCCCAGGGAGGTGGTGGAGTCACCATCCCTGGAGGTGTTCAAGAAGAGACTGGCTGAGGCACTTAGTGCCATGGCCTAGTTGACTGGATAGGGCTGGGCAACAGGTTGGACTGGATGACCTTGAAGGTCTTTTCCAACCTGGTTGATTCTATGATTCTAACTCTTGATTCTAACTCTTGCAGGTTTAGGAGGAAGAGACACAGTAAAAGGCACTGTGTTGGCTGGAGTTCCAGGCATCATATTTTCCTGGAAACTGATCTCTCATCAACTAGATTTTTACTTTCAGAATTCTTATAGTCTTGATGTGTTCTGAAAAAAATCTTACTGTCACAGACAAAATGGTGCCAGGCTAAAGTTTCTACTGAAACCCTTTTGCTTGATGAAAGCTGAGGCTGTAAAACCGCAGAAAGATCATGGGTTTAGATTCAGTCTGAGAGGAAAGGAGGCTGTGTGCAGTGATCGGCCAGGTGTAGGCTGGCCAGAGCCAAGAGGAGAGGAGGAGAGAGAAGCTGCTTTGCCTCTGGTCCTTCCCAGCCTGTCAGCACTGCTAAAGTGGCAAGCAGAGAGCCAAAGATTGCAAACTGCCTGCCAGAGGGTGCTGCCTCCAGAGGCAGCTGTTGACTGAAGACACTGAGAAGTTAGGACTGTTGATAAAGGGAAGACCCAAGCCTTGCACTGTTGGGTGGCTTACGTTGCTTAGCACTGAGCTCCTTGAGGTGGCATATTTGGGGGACTACTAACACAAATATTGATAAGGCAAAGCTAACCCCAGAGTGTTTCTAATGTGGCAGCCAGGAACACTCTTAGCTTCATGGGAACTTTTCAAGGTCAGCTTTCTTTTTCTGCTTTCCTTCTTTCACATGCTACCATTGCAGAACACCTCAGCTGGCCTTAAGATGAAAGGCAACATCCCTGCCTTCTGAGACTCCCTGTTACATCCTCAGCCAATGCCTCTGGAGCTCTCCATCACACGACCGGAGTGCACCTCTGCTCCAGATTTCCTGTGCACCAACCCCACGCACAAAGCAAGCACTTCCTACTAACCTGCTGCCAGACAAACCCTCCTAGCAAAAGAGTCAGCACTGAGTGAAAATTGGATTGAAGCACAGCACTGCACACAGCTTCAGCTGCCTCTTTGCCCCCACTTTCAAACTTTGTTGGGAGAAACAGCTACTTAGCAGTCTGAACAGTGCAGTTCAGACTGATAAACGTAGATGATGATGATATGAATAACTACAAAACCTGGTCAGCTACACTCATTTATTTTGTCTACTTTAGACGTTTTCCTCACATGCTGTTATTCGAAATGTCCTTGCAGAATAGGACTTCTATTTACAGGGGTCAGTTCTGCTGCCATGGAAGTCACTAGCAAGGCTATGTCAGTAGGAAAAGCAGGGCTGGTCTTCATAGGGAATAACAGATGAGATTTGCTTTACAGTAAACTCATTATTGGAAGGTATTTCTTTGAAGTACTTGGAACTGAAACACTACAAGAGACGCTTTGGTGGCTTCTGAGAAAGCTCATGCTGGAAAAGGCATTTTCTTTCTGTATGCTCATTCAAATATTCTAATGCTCATTCCATATGCTGTTAATTACAGAGTTCTAATTAAGTAAACTGAAAGAAATGTGCAGATCTGAAGAATGATAACAAAATATTAACCTCATTTCTCTGAAATTAGAAGCCTGTGATTAAAAGTAATTGTATTTTTCCACTACTATTTTTGTACTTAAAGTTGAAAGATGAACTTAATAGGTGCTTAGCTAAAGGTCATTCAAAGAAAAGGGAGCAGGGAAGGATTAAGGTATATTTTTGGATCACTTGTTTCAGCATCTTATCAGCTCAAGCTGCTCACAGGACAGTAAGTGCTGGGATGAAACTGATACCTATCTCATATGGCTGCCACACATAGGCAAGCTTACAGAAGCTCTTAGCACCAGTGTTTGACTTTACACTCAGCAATGAGATCTGGCAGCACTTTCCAGTCCCATGTGTGCCCAGAAAGCTGCCTGGTGCTGCATGTGCACCCATGCAGCTGCTCACAAACACACATTTATTGTCTACAGAAGTTAATAGAGGAGATTCCTGCTCTCCTTAGGGAAAGGAACACATTAACCATCTGAAGATACAATCACAGAATCCTAGAATGGCTCAGGTTGAAAGTGACCTCAGAGGTCATCTATTCCAGCTCAGGGACACCTCTCAACTAGACTCAGCTGCTCAAGGCCTCATCCAGCCTGACCTGACCTTCAACACCCACAGGCAGGAGGCAGCCACAGCCTCCCTGGGCAGCCTGTTCCAGAGCCTCAACACCCTCCTACTGAAGAACTTCTTTCTCAGCTCCAGTCCAACCCTGCTCTCATGAAAAGTCCCTCTGTAGCCTTCCTGCAAGATCCCTTCAGTACTGGAAAGGAGCTCTAAGGTTGTCCCAGAGTCTTCTCTTCTCCAGGCTGAACACCCCCAGGTCTCAGCCTGTCCTCACAGCAGAAGTGCTTCAGCCCTAGGATCTTCTTTGTGGCCTACTCTGGACTCACTCCAACAGCTCTAATTCCTTCTTATGATGAGGATACCAGAGGAGACAGAGGAGTTGTTAGTGTGTGATTCCTTCAACCACTTAAGATGTCTAATTTATAGAGAGATCAACTACACCCTAAACATATTAACTTATAATAATTATAAAATTATTATTGGTAATAATTGCATCCTGAGACAGGCAAGAACGAGATATTCTACATTATTTCATGGATGCAAAGTAAAGAGCAGATTATAGAGTGGAAGATAAAAGAGCAGAGGTATGGACAGCAAGAATTACAAATGACAGCAAGGGAAATCTGACTGGAAAGCTCTGGATCAGGCAGCCCAGGAGGCTGTGCAAAGACTGTCTCTGAGGGTTTTCAAAACTTGACTCAGCAACATGAACAGGGGGTTGTGCAAGATGACCTCCAGAACTCCCTCCAACCTAAATTATCCTGTGCTAAGGCTCTATTAGTTTGGGGTATGTGTTGTAGCTAGAAAGTCAAGGTTAGCCATACGGAATGATTACCTTTTGCTTTTTATCACCCAAAGCAGGCATTTTCAATAGGGAAAAACTCATTCACCTCGTGAGTAGATGTCATTATTTTCTTCTCACTCCCTTGTTCACTCACTCCATTGAACAGGCTACAACAGTGTGGATGTTTCTACCTGCAATGGTAACCAAAATGCTCTATTGTTCCACTTCCTTCCTCCAGCAAGCTCTTGCTTACAAATCCAAAGCAACCCCCAAGCCACTGACCCCAGAAGTGTGATTAGTTAATTTACCTGAGTAAAAACTTTTCTCTCACTGGAAAACTTACGTGTCAAGAAATCTCGAGAGCCTGGAACATATCTGTTTGTGGCTTTAGAACTCACAGACTTAAGGACAGGTTTCCTGTGTCCTCTTCCAGCACTCTGACAAACATCCCAATCCAGAGAAAAGCAGCAAAGCTTTCTACTGCAGATACAGTTTTTCTGTATGAGAAGGCAGCAGCTTTCTGTCTGTTGCTATGAAGCACAGGCTTCCAACCAGGCCAGATTAAGAGAACAATGAGGTTAGGAGCACACTGCAAAAACCCAGCCAGTCTAACATCAAAAGAGATAAGCTCCCAAGTCCATTTTAATATGTTGAAAAACAATGGATATTGATTTTAAAAGGATTAGGGGTTTTGTTTCCTTTCTCATGTAACTTCTATAGTTACCTTCACCTAAAATAATGCTCTGATCTTTTAACTTGATCAGGTAGCTACTGAAAGACCTTTCAGGTGAAAGGTCATCCAGATGAGCAGTGCTGTTCCATTTCTGCATACAACAACCAGTGCTTGCATGGAGAAACAAGGGGGAAACAAGAGCTGAACTAATCTTTCAATGAGTAATTTTACTGTAATTTTGTCCTGCAAAATACACCACCTTCCCTGTTAAACCAGTTCACACAGGCACAAAAACACCTCAGCAAGCCACTCTGACTGCATGCATGGGTGTGCCTGGGGCATGCACAGGCTGAATGTGGTCTCTCTTGGAGTGGCCTTTGTCCAAGAGTGGACAAAGGAACACAAAGATTGAAGAGGCAAGTTTCAGTGTTTATTTGTGTGGACGTTTTTGGCTCAGCTGCCTCAGTAGTCCCAGCTGTGAAGAGTGCACAGCAGACACCACCAAGCTATTCTCCATGGCTGCAAGGGTGCCACAGCAGACTGGCTACACTGATCTGCCAGTTTCCCTCCTCAAAAGAGTCCCCTCAGTGCTGCTAAAAGGCAACACCACCTTGCAAATCTAAGGTTGTATCTAAAGTCCCTGCAGTTTCAAAATAGAGTTTTCACTCTTTGAAGATTTTTCTGCATTATACCTGCAGTTATGTGTGGGGCTTATTAAATCATCCTGGTGAAAGATTCAATAGATGAGCTGCTCAGTGCCAGTAACAGCTAATTCTGCCATGTAAGCTTCATTTTAATACAGGACAGTGAAGAAATACCTGGCACTGTAAAGAGTGTCCTTAGCTGAGCTCTCACATATCCTAACCTGCCAGAACTTTCCATGAGGCAGATGCCTGCCTACTCAAGTACTGGTGTATTTTCCAGTTCCCAAGCAACTGCTAACTCTCACAGGCAAGCTCCACTGGCACTTAAGTTTTCCTTGTCCTTTAAGAACTCTTCAACATGATTCCTCAAAGCATTGCACAAATATATTTCAGCACCTATTTGGTTGTTTCTGAAAGTTACTTCATCTCATCACCCAATTAATTCTTGACCTTTCTGCTGATGCTGAATCCTAATTAGAACAAGGTGGAAATATTTTTTCCCAGGAAATACACCCAAAGCACATTTGCCTTCCATGACCGGTTCAAGTCTGTGCCCTCAAGGCATAAGAACTCTGATCACCTCTCTGAGAGCTACTGTCAGAACATCCCAGTTTGATGCTGGGAGTTGGGCTCGAGTCACCCTCATGTCCTCTGGCTTCTGAAGTGATGCTGATCTCAAATTCACACTGCTGTGAAAACTGGGACCATTTTAGACTGGGGACCAAAACTTTCACTGGGGAGCTGCTCACTGAATGTACTCAGTTTGGGATCAGGGAGCTAATGACACATCTAAACGTGGGATTAAGAGAACACATTTCTTGGGCAGCACACGAGCCTGCTCTGCCTGAGTGGATGCAGAGCACACATGGCTTTTCTCAGTCTGGAGGGGCATTATTGGCAGATATTGCCCTAGATCATGCCAAAAGGATCTCATCCAGAGTGTTCTGCAGTGCTTTAAAAGGATGAACTTCACCTTTAAGACCGATACCTAGTTTTATTTCATGTTCCAGAAACAGTCCTTAGAAGCTAATTTGCCTCAGGACCAGACTTGCCAGAACGAGAAGTCCTTGCAGTGTGCCCTGGGTTGTTTTCTTTTGGTGTACTTCTCAGGATTCCTACAGATAGATGGACTCAATCCAATGTCCATCAGCAGGTTCAACGGGCCCAGCACGTTACCTTCATGGAAGAGTTAAACCCATTAAGGATGCAGCATCCAGGGAAACTAATAAAACCAATCTATTAGCTGGTACATTTTGTTCCTGGGGATGTGTAAAACGAAAATCAATATGAACAATGTGAGCAGAGTGAGGCAGCACTGGTGCCGCTTGGTTTTGAAAACAAGAATTGCTCCTTATGTTGCAACATTGTAAAATATTCTGGTGTTTCCTTTAGCTCAGTCTCTGGTTTAAATAGAAGACAATAGGGTCTCTGAGGAATCTGCATCTGACACAACACTGAATTTCTCTTTATGAACTGAAAGCAATCTGTCTGGCTAGGACATTGAGGAACAGCAATTTACTACCTCAGCTGTAATTTTAAGTGCTTACCCAAAGCTGGGATTGAAGCTTTCATTCTATAATTATAGAGGAATCAAAGACTAGCACACTAATGTATTGAGCTACAGTGCCAGCTAGTTATAATCATCACTTCTCAGGCAATATGTTTTTAATATGTTAGGATGGGAGGGTTGTCAGAAACAATCCTTTTCCTTTTTCTTCTCTTTTCTTTTTTTAACATAGACTCCCTAAAATGGCTGAAAAATGCAAATTCTGTTTGAAGCTTACAGCACTATAGTAGTTTTAAAGGAAAGAAAAGATCCTGTGAAATTTATCAGGATTAGAAAGGATTACCTTGGTCCTTCCTCTGTCATAAGGAATATCAGAGTAAGATATGCAGAGTTAAACACACCCCACAAAGCCCAAAACACCATGATGTGCAGCAAAGTTAAGATGGTAGGATGGGGTGAAGACCTGTCTAGCAAAGCCAAAGCACTTCACACCACTCCATGAGTCCTGCCATGTCACTGTGAACCACTGGTCAAACTCTCATCTGCAAATACAGTATCTTGGCTACAGTTTTACAGTAGTCATCTAATACTGAGCCTCAGGATGGGGTTTTGCCTGTTTTCTGCTCTGATCACCAGCACTGCTCACCGCTAGCTGAACTGTGTGTTACAAGAGATATTCGCTGTGCAGTCAGTGCCACAGAAAGCAGCTATGTGGTTTTTTGCAGAGTTCACGGCCAAAGAGAGAAGAAAACTCCTCTGGAAGAAAAGCAGGGTATCTCCAGCTACAGTAGTGTTCCTCTTGCAGAGACATCCCTTATGTCGGAGTTTGCCCTTCCTGGTCTGTACTGAGGCTGTCTGCTTGGGAATGCCATGTCCTCAGGTTTACCAGCACCTGCCTTCCCTCCTCACTCGAGGGTAATGCCCATCCTGTCCCTGCTCCTCTTTTTCGGTATTTCTGGGTAGCCTGAGGAGTCCAATGGTTCCTCTGGAAATAGGGCTGAGACACTTCTGCACTCTCAGACAGTTCTGTGGGAAACATGAGGAGTATTCTTCTACAGCTGAGTCCTTTTACAGAGTCTTTGCAGGTAGTGCTGATCAATTCATTCAGCCCACTAACAGGACTTATCAGGTTGTCCCTTACTGCGTTGTTTGCAGAGTGTCCAGTAGAATGAAGTCTTACATTTATTAAAGCTTTTGATGTCATATTATTGTACAAATAATTATTAATAATGGAAAAGCACTCTGAAATTATTAATGAATAACCTGTTATGAAGTTGATTTAGTGCCTGGAGAATCCTGACTTGCATATCCAATTAATTAGCAGACACCAACTCAAAATTCAAGCGATGCAGATTTCATCACAAGCTCTCTGCACTGCTCCCTTGCGCTGGCTCTAGCTGAGCCTAATGCTCACTCAGCAGGCAAGAGGGTTTTCTGCACTGTTCCAGCTCAGTGATCTGATGACACTCACCTTAACTAGTTTCTTGTATCAAAGATTGACCCGAGTGAGTATTTTCAGGGAGAAAGCTGAAACACAGGGAAGGGGCTCCGGGTCAGACTGACAACAGATCCTAGCACTCCATCACACTTACTCAGAAACAGAGGGAATTGTTTATCCCTGTCTGCAGCAGCTAATGGACACTTACAGACTCTGACCCCTGCCTGTTTTCTGTGACTGTCTGCATTTACTCTTGGCCTTGGTGAGCCTGAGGTGCAGGGGAAGCCTCTGGCATGCTCACATGCTAAGGAAGTGAAGCACTCCCCTGGTGCCACTGCCCAAGGACTGCTGTTCGCTTCTTGCTGTGCACCAGTGTGGGGACACCCACCATCACCTGCATTCCCTTGACTCCTGGCAAACCTGAGGGACCTACATGGATTAATGCCACCCCTCACATATATTTCTCTACCTTGTTCACCTGGTCACATCTCTGGTGTCACTGCCATGGGATGGTCTGCAAGTTTCCAGCTGGCAGCCAGGCTGCTTTTTGATACCCAACAGGAACTTAATTGCTTTTTTATACACTGATTGAGTGTGCCCTTGATAGCAAGATGAGTTTCAGGATAAAATAAGAAGTCAAGGTACAGAAATCCCTGCCATCAAGAAGGAAAGCAGAGACAAAACTTTACCTTTCCTTTTGTTAATCCCCCCCACTCCCAAATCAGTTAATTGTTGTCATAGAAAAAGTGTTTTGCTATGTTGATCAGGAGAAAAAAATCTTCTGTATGGACAGATCTAGAAAAATACTTTTTATTTTTGCCATGAAAGGACATGAGAAGTGTAAACATGAGATGCAGCTAATACAGGGTACTACATCTATGAGTGCAAGCTCTGGTATCTAACCTTGGCTGCCATTTAGATGTTTGGTTCCACTGGTTCCAACTGTTTTCAATGCAGAGACATTTATAAGGAAGATTTTCCAATACAGGTTCCATCTCTATCCAGTTCTTTCATGGATTGTTCAGTGTCTATGTCAGAACTCCTACCCTACTGTTTTATCTGCCCTTACCCTCCTAACAGATACATATTTAAGTGAACTTAAATTTAAGCGACAGGTTCAAGACACAGTAGACTTCCCTGGAAATGTCTCCCTCCCTTGCCATTTTACTGCAGAACGAAGGGCTTCAGCCCCCATGCCTAAGGTTAGCTGAGACAGAGTCCACCACAAACACCTCAACTACCATCCACTGCAACTGCCATGCCCAGGGACACCTCTCAACTAGACACAGCTGCTCAAGGCCTCATTCAACCTGGCCTCTAACAGCCCCAGGCAGGAGGCAGCCACAGCCTCCCTGGGCAGCCTGTTCCAGAGTCTCAACACCCTCCTACTGAAGAACTTCTTTCTGGGCTCCAGTCTAACCCTGCTCTGACTCAGCTTCAAATCATTCACCCTTGCCCTGTCTCTAGACACCCAGATAAAAAGGCCCTCTGGAGCCTTCCTGAACAAAGTGTGTTTACATCCACATACAGATAGTACTGCATAAATAATAGATAGAAACAGAACTTATTGTCTTTGTCTTCCATGGAAATGGATAGAAAAAAAGAGGAAAACAAGGAGAAGAGTTAAAAATAATTAAGAAAAAATACCCTTTAACCTTTTCTTCTATTATTTGACCTTGGTTTCCATGGAAACAGGATCAGACACATCAGTGGAAGGAAGAACTCTCATTTAAAACTGTCACCTACACAGAAGAACTGGTACCCAACACAGACACACACCCCAGCATGAATCCCAGCAGATTGGCTGTCAGTGGCTTGAGGCAAAACATTAAACTTTCAAAGCAAGCCCCTCAAACCTCTTAGACACAGCTCCTGCTTGGCAGGAAGAAACATAGGTGCCCAGCATTGTTATTTACTTGGAGTTACCTTGACTTCACGCCACATGTATACAAATAGAACTTCCATCGAGAGGGCAAGGTCTGCTTTGGCAACCAGGAGAGGCTTTAAGCACAAGCTGTCAAGCCCACTTGCTGCTGAATAAGCTGCCAAAATCCTAGGAAGGCTCCTGAACAGAGGCTGCAGTGACTAAGTCTGGGGTTCCATCTATAGCATGCTCTACAAATGGGGAATGGACACTATGACAGGCTGAACAACTAACCCAAAATATCAGCCACTTTCCGTCAAATCCTGGCCACATATAAGTGGCTGACCCTGGGTACATCAATTACTTCAACCTCCTACTGACCCAGTCTCCCTGGGCTCTGACTCACTAGGACCATCCATCCACTGTGCCCTCTCATCCCTGACTCAGACCTGACTCTCAAGGCTCCTGCTCCTGCTCAGAGTTTTCCAGTCCCAAAGGTAAGTCTTGTTCAGGAGTAACTGCTCTGCAGATAAAGCTTTGTTATCTAATTAAGGTACAGAAGTAAGTGTCTATAATGATGTCATTAAAAGGCTGTTTGCTAGAGTACAGCACTGGAATAATTTATGTAGAAAAGCTTAGAGATGGACCATAAATAACTCCCAAACCCCACAGGCTTCTTTGTTTCATTATAAACCAAGAATGAAGGCAGTCAGCGGCCGGCATTGGGGTTATTGGCAATTCAGATACACATCAAGCCCCTTACAGAACCTGCCACCGTTGGCTTGATTTTTTTAACACCCTATGTTTCTTGTTTAACAAATTGTTCTCAACGTGACGTATTCACAATAAGCCCATAAGCACAAACTGAAACACAATTTCCTGCTAGCTTCAGTAGAAATACATTAATCCATTGGATATTTCCCAGGACAATATTATCTCTCATGTGCAGGCTATATTTCTCTCTTTCGCTGCGAAGGGGAGAAAAAAAATCCTTGAAAATCTGCTTGAAAAGTGACATGCAAGAAAGTCAGAGGTGAACTGCCTCTTGCTCCCACGAAGACTTTCCTATCTATTTATCTATCTATTAACCTATCTATCATCCATCATCCTTGCAGCACATCATTTACTAAAACCCTCCCTCGACATGACAGTGAAGTTAAATAATGAAAGAGGCAAGAAGGAAGTTAGGCTGCCGTGCTCCTGATTGTTTTGAAAGGCTGCTGCCGTCTGTCTCTTAACTGCTTTGGATCACGAGAGCCTTTTGCCTGCTGGGAAAGGAAGAAAACTGTCTGCTTTGTGTTTCGAGACAGGCATTTAAAAATGCCCACTGCTGATACTCACCCTCACATTTTCAAGGCCACATATGCTGCCATACCTTGTAAAGATGCAATAAGAAATCCTACCAGGAATGACATTTCTGCCCAGGATGAAGGATGTGCAAGAAAAGTCTTTTTTCTTTAGTTCTTAGTAATTTCTGCTTCGAGATGGAGCCAGACATCGGCACTGCTGAGAAAGTGGAAAGGAGCAGATAGCAGCTACCAAAGACTTTGATTTCTCTCCTCCTCCCCCTGGAAACCTGACTGGTTTCCAACTGGGGAGATGGAGATCGTCCTGTTTTAACAACAGCTAATTCCACCTGAACACAAACTCCACAACCAACTTTCCAGAGGGGCTTGGTTTGACTCTGCCTTGCCATTTGCATGGGGAAAGAGGGTCAGCAGTTGTGTGAATTTTTCTAGTCTCTGCCCCTGACTGAAGTGTCCCTTACAAGTCGACCTTTTGATGCTTCAGAGCAATGGCTGGGTTCAGCTCGTGGTTAATGAAACCACTCACACATTCCACTAATAAGCACCTCTGTCTTCCTCACTCCTCGCAATAGGATCATGGTTTCACAGGCACCGCCGGCAGCAGCAGGTAATTGCTTTTGTTTTTCAAACTAATGAGCATTCCTGAGTATGTCTGAACAGGAAAGACTCTATTCTTGAGGAGAAAGAGCTCCTTTTCACTATGGAAATAATGTCTTTAGGACAGGAACTAAACTATTTACTTGGTGGTGCACAGAGAGGAATACTCCAAACAAAAATTGAGTATTTGCTCCTGAGTAGAAATGGGAATTGGAAAACTCAAAAAGGGCCACCCTGGCTACTATGGCACTGATGGCAGCTGTCTCTGAACCAGTGGCTGTTGGGTATGTGTGCAACCCCATGGACGTGCACAGGGAATTTCCCAGAAACATCTGCAGGGAAGGTTTGGAACTCAGTAAAGGGGTTAAAGAGATGGGCATAGCAATGGGGTACTGCATAGGAACTTTGCCTTCGACCATACCTTGAGCTTTAGGTGCTTTGGAAAGAAAGGCCTTCAAAGTTCTGATTTGGAAATGCATCCAAATTGAACTTTGAGGCTTGGCAGGCAGAGGATTTGTCCTTGGTTTGAGAAAAATAGCCCTTGCAGCTCCAGAGGGACGGAGCAGAAACACAGATGGAAGGAAATTAATTCAATAAAAATAAATTAGACCTTTTAAACAGTATTGTTTTTAATATTTATGATGCCAGGAAGATTTGCATTTCCATGTCAGTAGAGCATACGTCTCCATTTGACCTTCACTCCCTGAGTGAACACTTTTCAGCCTCGACGGTAGGCATTTTTCTGCCTTTTCATGGACACTTGAAGAAAACCTAGATGCTGCTGGTTTTTTATTCACGTTGTAAAATGATCCTTGATGATCAGAAAATGGTAATATCTGCTGATAGCACATGACTGGCTCAAGGTAGCCAATGATCTGTATCTGGGCTGCTACAGCGCGATGCATCGTACTTCATCCCATTTGCTGCAGGCAGAAATCTTAATTAAGGCCTTCTAAAGAGTGACCTTCAGGGACTGCCTTTGTGAGTTGGTTTAAAAATAGACAAATGCCCTAACAGCATTAGGGGAGTTGTGGAAGGGTGTTAAATGTGCATTTCCCCAGCTCAGCTACACAAATGATGATTATTTGCTGCTATTACTCAGTGAGTTGCAAGGCGCTGGCAGCAAACAATCACCCTCAATGCATACAGAGAGAGTTCAGCTGAGTGCAGAGCTCAGTTGCTCAGCTTCTCCTCCACTTCCAGAGCAAGTTACATGTCTAATTGGAGAAGATGCTCCCCTGAGCTCTATTCATCCATATTTCATCACACTCACGGTTTTGGCATCCCTCTGTTTAGCTCTCCACAGGTGGTGTCTTGCTCCAGCCCCCATCAGTAAGGCACATACCCACACGCAGTGGTGTCTGGGCGGGTTTGGCTGGGTAAGAAGAGAACTGCAGACAGCACTTAGGAAGCAAATTAACCCTACCCACAATAGACAGTTTCTAACAGTAGCTACAGCTGCGCAGGATCCTAGTGGGATGTGTCCAAGTATCTCCAGGCTGTTTGCTATTCATTCTTAGCTGAAACTCTTTAAGATGCCAGACATGGGCTTTTCTTTTTCCTTCCACACAAACCAACTGCCAAAGCTCCTGGCAGGTCTGTGCAGTGGTCATGCAAGGGCTGGGAAACGGCCACCAGCTTCATCTCCTGCTGTCTGCCTAGGCCTAAATCCGAACTCCAGACAACAGGAGCAGACAGGCAGTGCCAGCACCCCCATGCCCTGCCCGGGGCTGCAGCAAGCCATCACACATACTCTCTTGGTGGCATTGCTTTCAGGCTGGCTCCTCTGATGTCCCCAAAAGTGCTGCCTCAGCTGAACAGCTTTGGTGACTGGCTGAGGGACACCATGCATCAAAATAAGAAAAGCCGATTTGGGTTGACACAGGTTGGATAAGCCACTTAAATGCTGCAGATTAAATATGCCTTCAAAATAACTTTATAAAAGCTTTGGACCCTGCTCCACAATACAGCTTTCTTCATGGGCACAGATGAAATGAAACAGGCACCAGAGCTTACAGAGAGCTCTTGTCAGAGATGGAGCTTTTGTCTGCTCTTTTTGACAAGCAGAAAACCTCCAGCTTTTGAAAGCCGAAGCCCATTGTGAGAGACACAAACCCATGCTCCGGCCCAGACTCACCTGGCCTATTTCCACCACAATCAGCCTACGCTATCAGTTTGCAGAAGCCCAAGGCTTGGCTGCACTGAGGCTGACACTATGCTGCCAGGGAGCACAGCATCCCAGGAACTGAGGGCATGGAATGTATGTAGGAGCCTATGCTGCCCAACTGGCCAATTTCTGCTCCACCCCTTTGCTGGGATGGCTGGGCACTGCTGGCATGAGTGCCACCAGCCTTTGGGTGGCCACTGAAGCACCACACAATGCGCCACAGGCGTTGCTTGGAGCACCAGCTCTTGTCCAAGTGGTTTTCACAAAACCACTTGGAGCTCTTTCAGAAACAGACATCCATCTACAAGGCCCAGAGCCTCCAGCCTGATGGAGTCTGTCCCTCAGGTGGTTGAGACACTGAAGCAGCAGGTGGGACAATGTCTCTTTTCTATTCCCATTTCTGCTACTGCTCTTCAAATATGACCAGGGGAAAACAACCTCATCTTGCTTACACTTTCCTGACCTACACAACAGCTTATTTTGCTTACTGAGGGCAGCAGGGGAAGGTGCAATGCTTGCCACGGAGCTCAAACTTACTCAGATGCAAGATGCAACAGATGTATAGGATGACGGCAACAGACCTTGCCTCTGAGGCACTGTACTGCAAAGCCTGCTAACGGCCCCAGCAAAAGCCTCGGCAGGAAAAACAGACAGGAAGTTATCCCTGCTTGCCAGCAGGATGCCCTGCAGCATTCCTGCCTTCCTGTCACTGTAGAGGGATGGGGAAAGTGCTCCAGCAGGAGTGGAGATGCTGAGAGTGCTGCTATCTTGCATTACCTCCTCTGCACACCTGAAACAGCTCCTCAGGCTTTGTTCCAGGCTGCTCAGCTGGCAGAACCCTGAGCTAAGCAAAAATAAAGAATGGAGTAAAGAGACAGCTCACTCTCAGCCTCACACGTCGTGGAGGAGATAAGAGGCCAATGCATGTAATGATCTGCGCTGAATCATTTGCCACATGGGTATCAGCCACTCTCAGCTCATTCAGGGCTCTCTCCCGATGCACGCAGGGTGACAGTGTTCATACATCAACACCTGCAGAGCTGGCTGTAATGAAATCCCAGTGCTGCCCCTGCACCAAACACTACCTGAAAAAGCAGATGTGTAGCTCAGATTCAGCTTATTACTGTCGGAACCCTCCTCACTCACAAAACCAAAGGATGATTAAGGGAGAAAATCCCTGGCTACTGAAAGTTGCAGTGGGTGCTGCATGCAGCCCAGAACACAGCAGGAGCACTGCCTGGAGCCTGCTGCTGTATTACTGTTATTTAGTAGTATTAGTATTGGTATATCATATCAAATTTCGAAGACTTCAAAATCTCTCAAGAATAAATATTTTGAACAAAACAAACTGCCCTGACTCAAAGCAGAGTTTCTGCTGTCACAGAGCGGGCAGTGGGTGCCCTTGGTGAGCAAAGCCAGGCTGCTCTGTGACCAAGGCAAGTCGCTCTAGGGAACACTTTCATAAGCACACAGTGTTTCTCATGCTTAAGTGCCATTTTCAGAACTTTAATCCTACTGACTGCTAATAACATAAAGACTTTTATGTGCTGAAGTAATTTCTGAAAAAGAAAGTCTCCTAAACAATTTTGACATATCAAGAATTAATTAACTCATCCAAGCCAGTTACTCGGTGTTTGCTTTACAGTTTACCACACACCAGGGGTGTAACACAACTCCTCTGTCTCTACTGAGACCCTTCTTTGCATGAGGAAGTGCATTACAGGCACCAGAAATGCCTGATTCTCCTTTCTGACTCTAGGTAGCTCCAGTGGGGAAGACACATTCACACACCTTATGGCCTGTTGTGCAACAAAGGTAACAGCAGATCCCACTTAGCACCACTACTCTCTGCTGGGGCCTGCCCAGTCCTCTAAGTTTGCATCAGGAACACAGCCTGATCCAGTCTTGCTTCAGGTTCTCCAGGACATGACACTCAAAAGCAGTATGAGCAAGTCATGAAGACAACTACCAGCCACAGAGGAAGAGGAAGGCAAAGTCTTTTGCCATTTTAACCTACACTCCAACACTTTTTCCACAGGAGAGGTAAACTGAAAGCAAAAGAACCCACCAGGCTCCAGAAATTCTCTTGTCCCTTCTCCTGCCCTTACAAGGCAGAACAAAGTCTGTAGCAGCTTTTCTGTGCTGTTGAATGTGCTGTTGGATGCTCTAACTGTCCTTTGCAGGGTGTAAGGAAAGCCTTGCTCTCTGTCCTCAGCAGAGATGAGGAGCAGAGAGATAGAGTCATTTTTCTCACCGTGTCCCCAAGTCAGAGAGATGAAAGCAGAGGCTTATTTTGGTCACTGCTTATTTCTAAGGTACAAACCAGTATGTTGTACACTACCTACACATTAGGATTCAAAGGCAAAACCACACATTTAAGCTTGATTTTAATTACATTTTTACTTCAAACATCTATGTTTCTCCCCAGTGCAAACGGACCTGAGCAATCTTGCAGAGATCAACAAACTCTTCCACAAAAGTCAGGCATTTGGTGCTGCTTGGCTCTGAGAGCATCTAACCTGCTGCCTTTGACAGAAAGAACTGGGTGATGTCTACAGCCTGCTTCTTTTGAAATCAACAAATATTTACTGCATACTGCATTTTAAAGGACACAACTATTAGTGTAGCTCTGTTTGATTACCAATGACACAGTAATAATACCAGCAGCTGCTGAATTGTAAGTGAAAATAACCCTTTGTTCTCATTTTTCTTATCTGTGGACTCTTAACAGCACTCACAGGGACAATAACCTATGAAATAGATTAAAAGCCTGTTAAATGCTATTTTCAGCTTGGCAGATCACCAAACCCTAGCTCACCCTTAAGCTCTGTTTCCTTTTAAATATTCCTTTCAGCACAGCCATGTGACAACAGTAATGTGCAGGTTTGCAGTGATTAAGTAATGCACAAACAAGAGGGTTTAGTTTCATAAACTGAGTGGTTTCTAAGCCCACTCTGGCAGGTGACAAGGGCCAAAGTCACGGAGCTTCTGCACGAGCCTGGAATGCTGTGCTTTGCAGACTTTCCCTCCTGGCCAGTGACTTCAAACTAAGGAAGGGATTTCTGGCTGGCAGTGTCAAACCCCTTCTTCTGTCTTTGTCCCCCGCTGCAGCCCTAGATCCAGAGTAGCTGAGAAATAATTCATATCTATTCACTGAATAACTCTGGGGAAGTTTCCAACACAAGAGAGCTGGAGGGTGCCATCAGTGAGAACCATGCACCTGGGGCCATTCTTGGTGTGCCCATCTTGTATGAACCTCTGCTGACTTGGGACTAGGTTATCTGTCTGAACAGGAGAGTAACACAACAGGAAAATCCCCTAAAACTAGGCAGACTAAAGGAACCAGTAAACTGTAAAGAGCTTCTAGTATTGTAGAATGGGTTTTGTGGTTTGTTTGTTTGTTTGTTTGTTGGGGGGGGGGGGATAAAAAGAAAAGAGAGGAAAAAAAAAAGGAGAAGAATACAAGTAAAAGGGGAAAACATAGGCCCAGGGAAAATGGGAAAAAGAAGCTTTAGCAGCAGTGGAAGAAGGGCACAGGCACTGGCAGACTGGCACTACCCTGCATGGTTCAAAAGATAGGCAAGGGCCCTAGACTAAGACATTCCTGTTCATCCAGGCAAGTGCCTGATGCCTTGAAAAGTTCAACACGTGAAGAGGACCTGCGTCCAAGAGCCACTCTGTCCTCCTCAGCAGCAACCCACCTTGGCACTCCTCAACCCCAGCCGCTTCCTGGACGTGGTTGTTCAGGCTCCTGAGCTGAAATAGGACCATTTTTCTTTTATTACATTCTGTTGGAGAAAAGTCCAATGGAGGCATATGAGGATGATTACAGAATCTGAACATCTCTCCTATGAAGAAAGACTCGAGAGAACTGGGGCAGTTTAATCTTGAGAAGAGAAGGCCAAGAGGTGATCCTATCAGTGTCGGTAAATATCTAAGAGATGGGTGTCAAGATGAAGGTGCCAGTCTCCTTTTGGTGCCCAGTGATAGGACAAGGAACAATGTGTACAAGCTAGAACACAGGAGATTCCACCTCAATGTAAGGAGACACAGCTTTATGGTGAGGGTGACAGAGCACTGGAACAGGCTGACTGGAGAGGTTGTGGAGTTTCCTTCTCTGAAGACTTTGGAAACTCTCCTGAATGTGTTTCTGTATGGCCTGCTGTAGGTGATCCTGCTTTGGCAGGGGGATTGGACTTGATGATCTCTCAAGGTCCTTTCCAGCCCCTAACATCCTGTGATTTTGTGATTGTGCCCTTTAATAAAGCGCACAGAAAGTTTTGCTCTCCACATCTCTCTGAATTTTCCCTTGCTTGCTGGGGAACTGGGAGATTCCCCCACAGACTTTGTCCTCCCTGCCCTTATCTCTACATCCATATGATTTTTATCGCCATACTCAAACACGTTTCTAGTGCAACTAGGATACACTAAAATAACTGACCAAACCTTCATGCCTGTGTAGCACTTGTATTGCTACTGGACAGCTCTTTTTTGAGGAGATAATTCCTACTGTAGCATTTATTACACATCCTGCCCCAACATCATGTGCATGAGGCACAACTGCAGCAGAAGTCCTGCCCCTTCACTGCTACCTGGTACCAGACAGGATGTTTAAGGATGGCATTTTTAAAAAGTCCTTGCAAGTCACATACAGTCTCAAAAGGGATTGTCTCCTGAGGCCCTAACTGGAATACTTCTGCACGTGATATTTTAATGTACATCTACAGGTTTTTGCTCGTTTGCCCAAATCCTGGAGTTTCACTTTGAGCTGTGGGTTGAAATGAAGACGAAACACAAAGTGCAGCTCAAATGAAAGCTCTAACTTTTACCTACTTTCAGAAGAAAACTTCAAATCCCACTAGACCATTCTCTGAGGAATGTTTTTGAAGCAAAAGCTTAGTTCTTTTCCCCTGATGTGTGCTATTATCTTCGTGCCTTAATTTCCCCCGTTGGTTTGTATGCCCTCCGGAAGAGAGCCTCTCTCTGTACACTCAGATGACCTGGTTAGGGAGACAGTGTTTGCAGTGAAAGCAAAAATATTACAACTCCTATTTTAAGTGTAATTCCTGTTACTTTGGAGTAAATTGAAGCTGCAGTATTTAATCTTCCTCTGCCTCTTCTGTACTTTGTGACAGCAGCATCCTGTGTTTATAAGCAGAAGGGTGCTGGGAAGTCACTGATGATGACTGAACATACCAACGTTTCTGCGAAGGAGGCAGGAACAACATGCAAAGGTCCACCATAAGCGGTGACCTGGGTACTGGCACAGGAACATCAGACATACCAGCTATATTCTGAACATTGCATTGGTCTTTTTTGATTCACTACCATTTTTTATTCAGAGCCTCAGAAAGATTTTCTGGCAAAAGCAGAAGGAGCCTTGAGCTTGAACTCTAGCTATTGTACAACCGTGGAGTAGGAGAGCTGGACCTCGGGAGGTCACCTAGTGCATTTCTCTGCCATTTACTATCCCAGAAGAAATTATTTTTCCTTAAATCACTTTAAAAAGACTGAGCCCAGAAGCCAGAACACATTGTCAGTGTAGGACTTTTGCATAATGCCACACAGATCATAACTGTTTTGGCAGGACTTGGGTACCTGCATGAGGCTGATGGACGGAATGTGAACATTGTAGTCAAGCCGTGAACACTTAGAATTTGATCCAAAGCAGTGGGTGATGGAGCCACTCGTTCTTAAAAACATAACCCATCCAGGAAACTCCAGCCCCACATGACTGCAGCTCCATTCCTGTGAAAAGATAAGCTGCCCTCGCCTGAGAGGGGACAGATGGCAGCCCTCTAGGTTGCCACTCTGCAGTGCCTCGAGCAGAACTGTAGATGCTGTAGCCATTGTTACAGCAGCATATGCTTGAGCAGCGCAAGCTGCTCTCCCTGCATCCAGCACTCTGACACTGCATGCTGGGCTCCCTCACATCCACCACTCATTGCTTGCCTTCCAAACCTCTCTATGCTTCTTTTTTTTGCTCCTCCAAAATGACCCTTTCCTTACCAGAAAGACACAAACAGAACCCGGTGTGCCCAGCCAGACACGTTCTCATTCTTTGCACACCCTGTCAAATGTGTAGCTAAGGAGGGAATTTTGCAGGAGATGTTTGGAAGTCCAAATCTCCATGTAAACAAATGGAAGCACAGTTATTAGGCTCTGACAGCAGCACTATAGGATCACAGGATGGTTTAGGTTGGAAAGAACCTCAAAGCTCATCCAGTTCCAGCCCACTGCCATAGGCAAGGACACCTCCCACTAGAACAGGCTGCTCAAGGCCTCATCCAACCTGGCCTTGAGCACCTCTTGAACACTATGCTAGAGTTATTTGTTGGAAATCTTCATCTGGACATGCACCCCTCAGATACTTATAAACATCCCTTCTCAGCCATCTCTCCAAACTAAACAGCCCCAAGTGTCTCAGTTTTCTTCACAGCAGAGATGTTTAAGTCCCACAGTCATCCTCCCAGCTCCCTGCTGTACCCTCTCCAGCAGATCCATGTCTCCCTACTCTAACAGGAGTGACTGAAGTCATACAGATAGTCATGATCTGGAGCTGCAGATCACATGAAGCTGAGAATACACAACAGCAAGTTGCTGTAGCCATTCTTGATTCTTGCACTCCTTCCTAGACATCCAACAGGGCCATGGTCAGAGACAGCTTATGGAAGAGTATGGGTGACTGGTCTGAACAAGACTGGCTGCTCAGGGGAGGCTGAAATTCATGCTGAGGTTCTCACTGCAAATCCTGACAAAGAGCAATGCTATTGTGCAGTCAGTAAGTAACAGAGGTGAGAACTGGGTGACATGCAGCGTCCTAAACTGAAGCATCCAGTGTTGCTGTGAGCACTGCAGTCTTTTCTGCCTCATCTCCAGCTTAATCCCATGCAGATGAATTCAGCACCCTGGGATGCTCCACTGGCTCTCACCAGAGAGTCAGCATACTCCAAGCAGAGTCAGAAATGGTCTCCTGCTGAATAAGTCAATTAAAATAGGTAAATCCCACATGAAAAGTGCTTATTTCTCTTGACTTACTACTGTAATGAGCTGTCACCCAACACTAAGAGGACACTAGCTCAGCTTTGGACACTCTTAGTGTGGACATCTAAAATGAGGTGAAACACTAAGTGTTGATGCCACCAGCACCAGGGATACCAACCCATCTTTCTTCTGGCTACCCAGAATGACTTCACACACTGTTATCTCAAGACAGCTGGGACCTATCTTCATCAGCTGCGATGACAACAAACATCTCAAACAGGTCCCCCAAGCACTCACAGTGATGAGTTTAGCAGAGGTGACACTCACTCCAGTATCCCATAACAAAGTCTGAGCTGGGCAGAAATATTAGTGCCTCCACCAGCTGGAGTGACAAACTGCTAAAGCAGCCTGCAACTGCACCTCTCCCCAGCGAGAACTTCTGACAGCATGACAGCAAAGTTAAGGCCCAGCACCTTCAGCTGACAGATGACCTTTAGCTGACAAAGCTCTGGTGGGTTTATTCCTGAGCCTCGGAAAACAAAACTCAGCTTATAAAGATTTTCAAAGGCCATGGACATACTGTTCCTGCAGGTTTTCTGAGCAGGGCCTTTTCCCTCACAAATGGCAGCAAAGGCTATTTTGGTAATATTGTGAAAAACAGGGCAACAAATTGGTGTCATTTGGGTGGATTAGCACTGTCACATCAGCTGCCACAGCTCTCTCTGTGTCATCCACTGTGCAGCTGCCTTTCTCCAGCCTCCTCATGTTGCAATGGTTGCAAACTCTGCAGTTACAGGTGGAGTCAAAGGCAAGCCATGTACTGAATGGATCTGGAAAAATAAAGGGGAAATGCTGCTATTAGATTACAAAAAGGAGGGGGTTGGCTGGTACCACTGAACATCTTTTTCTTGGGTATGTTTATTTGCATCAAGACAAAGTGGACTTTGCATACTCTGATTTCTTGTTCATTTCCTTTACAGCCACCAAATCCCCTTCAAATGGTTTTGAATTTGGACTTCTAAACTCCTTTTAGCTTTCGCAGTTAAACAGAAGAAATAACTTTCTGTGATTCTGGTCATCTTCTGCCAGTATGTGGGGTGAGGAAAAAATTTAAGATCTGATTTACTAAAATAACTTTGCCCTTATCTTCTCTCCTGTTGCTATCTGCTGATTGAAGGAGTTCTACCAAAATGATTAATTTACTTTCCAGTTCTGATGTAATTTTGTGTTTGTTTTTTAGCTGAAAAGCTTTCAGTAGTAGAAGGTTCTTGCCACGCAGACCTACTCACATTGACCTGTGTTTTGAAGGCAGTATGATGGACTCAGATAACCTGCAGGTCAGAGATGGATGTTCACCTCTTGTGCCTGAAAGAGCAGCCAGCTATGGATCTGTATTCCCATGCCTTAACCTAGCAGGGCAAATATTACTGTCAAGCATGCACTTAATGAAGCTTTTAAATGCATTGTGAAAATTGTCTTTGATAATGACACTTGTCTGAGCCAACAACCTTGCTCTGCAGATGATGAACAACACTGTGGGGTACTCATAAAATGGTAAAGCAAAAGCCTCATGACAGTCTTTGGGAAGCTTCTATCTAAAAATGTTTTCAAGGCTTCTATTTTCTACATTTCCTAAACCCCTTTATTAAGATAAATGCATCAAATTCTCCCCTACCAAGCCACTGTTTCAAAGGACTTGAGCTTTAAGTCTGCAAATATTAGAAGGTAGCAGATTCTCTTATGTCCTTCTAACCTCCCCTTTACTTTGGGAGTAGAACTTGAGTTTTGGTTGTTTCTCTCATACATTCTTTTTCCCACTGTTCTTTTCTTCTTTCATTTACCTCCAGACTGTGAGCCTAGAAAGTCACATCCTGACATAAGTATTTTATATGGATCTGTATCTTATTCTAGATGCTGCCAGGAACATGGTTGATTTGATGGGAAGTGGTAGAGTCACCATCCCTGGAGGTGTTCAAGGAAAGACTGGATGAGGCACTTAGCGCCATGGTCTAGTTGACTGGCTAGGGCTGGGTGACAGGTTGGACTGGATGATCTTGGAAGTCTCTTCCAACTTGGTTGATTCTATGATTTTATGTTTAGCCCTGACTCCTGTTTGGGGTCATTTAGAAGGTTCTGTCAGTTGCTGTTTCAGAGAACTTCTTACCATAGACGATTATTGCCACAGGTGACCAGGACAGTGAGAAATGGAGTCAAGAGTCAAGAACCAGAGTTGAAAGCCGTGAAAATTAAGGTCTTAAAAATAAAACACAGCCCTGAACAAGGAGCCCAGGGTGGTCTATGATGAACTAAATTGATCAACTCATCAGTCTGTGCTGCTGATGTGACAGGTCACCATGTGTTGGACCATCTGGATCCTCTTCATCATGTTGTACACATACAGTAATGGTCAGTAATTTAACACAAAGGTGACAAACACCAGGAGAACATGCAGCCTCTTGGTTAGCTAGAAGAAGACATTTCTACCTTAGACATATCATGAGCACTCAGAAGCAACCCAGTTGAGATGATGGCAAAACCTTAACGAATCCATTATGCCAAGGCAAATGTTATCTAAATCAGTTCTTTCTATCTTTTCCTTCTTCCCAGCTGCCTCTGCCTGGTTCATCTTTAATGTCTTATTTACTTCAGTCAGGCAATGATTCAGTTGGACCTTAACACAGGAACAGTCACACAGAAGTGACTAAACAAAAAATGTGATCCCTTTGAGTCTTCAGACACTCAGAAAGCTAACAGGAAGTGAAGAACTTAAAAATGCTCAACATCTGGAAGCTTCTCCTCCACACACACTGGTTCCTAAACTTGGGCCCTGATTCCTGACCCCTCTCCAGTCTTGCTAAGCTCTGCCAGATACACATCATCCTGTCTTGCTCCCACTGCTGGGCCACATACTGTCATACTTCAGAGACTGCTCCCCTGAGCCCTTCCTTTCCTGGTTGCCCCCCTCCCCTGTTACCCCATAACACAGCCTCACAGAAGGGCTGAGTAGATGCAGAAGGTTTCTCCATGGGGGAAGAGGAAGGCTTGAGGAAATCAAAGAGCTTTATAGCAGTAATAGCTCTGCTTTACTTTGCTAATCATAGAGCTATTGTTATTTATGAGAATCATATCAGAAAAAAAAACATGAAGAACTCCCTCTTGCAGCCACTGCCACAGAGTGTGTAAGGACAGATGGGGTGAGAAACGGGGCCAGGGAAGCACAAGGGTCTGGTTTGTGCTCAGAGGCACTGTGAAACACTCCAGGTGACATCTGACTTACATATCAAGACAGTGGCTCAGAAAGGCATCATTTGGTTTTGCTTAATTTTACAGAAAGAATAAATGGGAGTGAATAAAAGCAGAGAAGCTTCTGAGCAAGAGCAGTCTGTTCCTAAGAGAGCATTGGGCCGGCGCTGGGGAGGGCAGCGGTGAAAGCAGGCACGGTGCAGCTGACACTGCCAGGCATGCCCCACAGAAACTGTCGCCTCAGCCCAAACGATGGAATAAGCAACTGGAGAAAGAAGAGATACAGCAGGTGGAATGGCAGGCTGAAAAAGATTTGGAATGAGCAAAACTGCAACCGGTCAGAAGGAATCTGTACGAGGATGAAAGGAAACTGTCACTAGGACTTGGCATTTTGAACATGTGAGTATGAACAGAAAATATGCCTACAACATCCCAAGATCACCTTAAAAACCAGCAGTGGCTGCTAAAGAGAAGTTATTCAGCATGGTCTTATGGCACTATTAGATGAATTCTTTCCTGGCCTTGCTATGATCTTGAGAAAGTCTCCTTCTATATTGTTCTTTCTTTTCTCATTCTTCTTATCTCCCCCCTCCATTTGCACTAAAAAACAGCTCAGTGGGGAATGCATGAAGCCCAGGACAACACCACTTGCATTGCTGGCTATGACCTTCTGGGCTAGCAGCTTTGCTGATATAACAAGTGAGTTCAGCCTAGGAGTAGAGAAGACTCCCACATTTTCTCTCAAAGCTGAGCAGGAGTCGATGGTTGCATCCCCCTTCACACCTTCCTTTCTCGTCACGCATTAGTCAATCACTAAGCTCCTGCAAGCAGCAGGATGAGTGCATAGCAGGAAAATACCACTTTGCAGATAGACTGATCAATCTCTGACTTTGCCTGTAAACATGTTCCATCAGGGGGGCAGTAATATGCTTTTATTGCCTCCCTGTCAGAGATGATGCCATTACCAAGCCTGATAAAGTATTCTAGAGAGGGTTCCTTTTAATTTTATTTTCTATGTGATCATGAGAGACCGTAACCAATAAATTCAGTTCAATGCTTTCACACTATTAACTAATTCTGAGCAAATCCATTGGGGCAGCCTGGATACAAACACTTCAAAGAATTTTCACAGGATATTGGGAATGAGTTTCACCATGGGACAGAGGTTTAAGCATGAGCTGCCAGTGTTTTCTTTACCATTAAAGCTACAACACTGCTAAATGTCATTTAGTCAAAACATTGGGTTGGGAAGGATTTGCAGCACAAGAGCACTGTTTGCTTTTAATAAGTTTGTCGCACAGGGGTGGTTATGTGAGCTCCTTGCTGGGGGAAAGGGAGGTGGGCAAAAGATGATGCTTTTTCCCCTCAGTTTCTTTCTTAGGCTGCAATTCAGGTCCCACCAAAGGCAACGAGAGTTTTGCTACAGTGGGAACTGTCCTACGATCTCTGAAGGCTTTGAAGTGTTCAAATACAAATTAAAATCCAAAGCTTCTTCAGAGAGAGGAGGGAGGAAAAAATCCTACCAAAATCCAATCAAACAAAAAAACTTGAGCTCCTGCTGCTGGGAGAAAAACTAACCCAAACCAAAAGGGAACTGAAAAAAAAATGGACTTTTCATGGAGACTTTTTTCCAGGCTGCTTTCATATCATATAGAGCACCCTAAAAATTGGAACATAGGATGTGAAACCATGGAAACAGCTGGATGCCATTGGGCCTTTAAACCACTTTTGTCAAGTTTGAGACTTTGGAGATTTGACTTTTTTTTTAAATGTTTAATTGATTTTTTTCCCCCTCCAGAATTTTGTGTTATGCTGAGCTTGTTAAACCTATGCTAGAGGTCACAGACTAAGTGTAGTTGGTAGTATGTCTTTTGAGCTTCATTTAAAGTTTGGTTTGGCTTTATGGATGGATCCTCAGCTGTTGAAAAGCAGTTCAGCTAGAATAGGGCTCTGCTTGCATGGTTAGAAAATATGGGCATCTAAGAGTCAAATCCCATGCAAAATCTCAGGAAAAACACACACACACAAAAAAGTCAAAACAAAAAACAAGTGGCACTGAAGTAGCACTGTACTGAAGCAAGAGAGGGATTAATATGCCCAAAAAACCAAGCTGAAGACTGATGCTTGGAGAGATCTTGGGCCTTGACCCTACAAAGTGTTTGATGTCCTGCACTGTGGCAGTTCTGGGGTTGACAGACCTGTCCACAGTTCATGTGCATAAATCCTTCCAGGCTAAAAGTCTACCAAGCATGCTTAAGCTCAGTGCTGTGCAAAAGGTGCTACCAGGATGCCAATATAGGATGTAAGTGGGTTATAGATCTCGTAAGGATCAGGAGATTACTTTGCATTTATGAATGGAATTTCAGTAAAATGCATTCAGGGTCTGGAGTCTCTGCTGTGGAGCTGTGGAGCTGGATGAGCAGTGTGAACAAAGCGAAATCCAGCAGAAGCACATGTGCAACATTCAGTCACAAGGCTTTGAGATCAGGCATAGTCCAGAGTGTTTTACCTGAACCTAGAACTAAAGAAAACAGCTAACACACCATAGCAGATGCTAGGCCAGCAGCATAGCAAACTCACTCAGAGATTGTATATTAGAAATATTCTGAAGTGGGTTTGTTTTTCTTCCAAGCAGCTCACCAGATGCAAAAGGTTTAGACTACAAGAAGTTAATCTCCTAATGGTTTGGGATTGTCTCCTCTCCAGCAAACCGGCAAAGAATTGGAACAATCCATGGACTGAATGGCAAAATTGTTCATTAACACCCAGTAATGACAAAACTGTAACCTCAGTACCAGTGGGTTGGATAACTGACCCTGGGCAGCTCTGAGAGCAATGATCTGCATGTGAGCATCCTACCTCCAGTCTCCTCTAGTCTCTACATGGCAGTAGTGCAATAAATCTTCCACTGATATGACACTTATGTCTATTTCCCCCTATACCCTTTAAGTGGAAAAGGCATTCCTGTGTATGCTATGCTTCAGTTAACTCATCTTGGCAGCAGTAATGTAGAGTGACAATCTCTTGAGACAACTCCAAAATCCCCACCTCTGGGGTCCATACTAGAACCTCTCTCCCCTCATACTTTTTCTACTAAGCACTGGTTTTGATAACATGAGCATGGTGGTGTCACAAAAAGCACCACCATGTTCTAGCTGTGCAGATCAACATTCAAACTTGTCCTCCAAAGCCCATATTGGTAGAGAAACATACTTAGAAAGGGGTTTTCTATGCAAGGAAATATTAGAAGGATCATGATTCAGGCAGGTTAAAGGCTTGACAATAAAAGAGGAAGATGAGTGGAAACACTCCTGAAGATGCTAAGTCTAGCAAGGATCAGCCTCATCAGAAAGAAACACAATGAAATTATCCTAAGACATTTTACACATGGTGGATCCTCATCTCCAGGGAGGAACTAAAGTTTTCACAGTGTCTTAAAAGGGCTTGGATTATGTCCTAACAAAAAACAACAGCAGCAACAAATGTGTCTCAAAGACAGAACTTTCTCTTTGCTACAGATGGGAAACACCATCCTGAGGGCCCTTTTCTCATTAGAGCAGACATTAAGACACAGACTCACAAATTGCAGCTGAAAGGAGGTCTACATAAAATCCTACAGCAGCACAAGGAGAAATTTTATGCACTGTGGCTCTGATCTTCTGTCCAAACACAGGGTAAAGCCATTTCCTTTGTCAGAGATGTCCCTGCAGAGAATACTTCATCAGGTGTCCCTCTGAGTATTTCCTAAGGTTTTAGTCGGTGCTGATTTTATTTGGTTGTAATCCATGAAGCTACGGAAGGTTTTCTGTCTTCAAACTTTAGGAGCTGGGATCAGCTGCAAAGGATGTGTGTGAGATCCTCTCACTCACAGCTTAGGCTACCCAAATAAATTAAATAAACAACAGGATTGTAGAAAGCAAGATTGTTACCATACTTAACTACTTCCACGGAAGAAAACTAACTTAGCTGAAAACTGTAATTGTGTCACTTGTACATCTACTTCATAGAATTAGACTGCATTGGGTTGGAAAGGACCCTCGAAGGTCACCTTGTCCAACACTTCTGCACTCAGCAGGGACACCTTCAACTAAAGCAGGCTACACAGGGTTACATCAAGTTTGACCTTGAAGTTTGATCTTGAATGTCTCCAGGGATGAGGCCTCCACCACCTCTCTGGGCATCCTCCTCCAATATTTCATCACTCCCATCATGAAGAACTTTCTCCTTATGTCTAACCTAAATCTACCCTGCTCAAGTTTAAAGCTATTGCCCCTAATTGTTTCCATTCCACAAAAGATATTCTCTGCTCATATCTGATTCCAACAAACTATTGCACAGAAAGCAGCAGAAAGTGCAATATTTAAAGGGCAAGGATGAATACAGTGCACATGTGCATAAGGTGCACAACTCAATTCAAGTAGCAGAAAGCAGAGTCAGTTGTAACTGTCCCAGAGCACACAGCTAAGCCTTTTGCTTGGTCTTAGGAGCAGCTTGAAAGTCTCCTCTCCAAATATCCCAGCAGCTTCATCTCTATTTCAGTTCTCAGCTACCTCCTCCCTCCAGTCACTTCTTCTTGTCAGACTGAGTCCTTGGTGGGTTCACAACTTGGGGCCATGGTGCCAATTTTGGGAGCTATGGCCATCAACATGCTGGCACTGCAGGCAGCAGCAGCTCTCCCAGTGCAGACCCCTTGGCTGCTGTATCTCTGCTACCAGGGAGAACAGCACTGCCCACCCCATCGCAGCTTCTTTGTTTGATGCCTACCAACATCTGTTTCCAGACAGCAATGCAGAGAAGCAGAGGAGAAACCAAAACCTGACAGGATTTCCTTCCAAGTACTCCCAAGACAGTGTAGCTGTGCTACCTCTAATGAAGTTCGAGTGTAATGTGGTTTAATTTGGAACCTGTCTTAATGGGCGTGTGAAAAGCAAAGCACCTCTCCAGGTGATGTCAGCATAGATGACTGTGCCTTTGGGCAGTGAGACAGACTAGGTGACCTTCAGAGGTCTCTTCCATTCCTGTTTCCTCTCTTCTCTGCAATGAAAAGTAAAGCACTTTAACACCATCCACAAGTGAGCACAGCTGCCAAGGAAATGCACACTGAAGGGAAAAATCCTCTTTGATTGCTCCAGTTTTTTTATTGTAACCTGATGTACAGAGAGATCTTCTCCCAGAAAAAGACTAATTCCTTACCCTTTCTGTGAGCACTGGCTATTTTTATTGCTTTTCTCCCTCTTGCAAAGGCATGCCTTTCAGACAGAACACTCTCAGCCTTGCTAAGTATTTGATCCTTTTTTTTTTTCAAAGCAGACATCACATTCTAACCTCAACATTTTGTATTGTGATTTGGCTTTCTACTGCTGGAAGTGTCTGTAATCTAAATATGTCTTTATTTCCAAGAGGAAGACTGTTTCCTAGGGGATGACACTGCTTCTGGCCGAGACAAAAGCTGTTCCACCCAAGGAAATCTTCTGAAGTGCTAAGCACGAGGATGTACTTTTCATTTCATCCTTGGTGCAGGTAGCTTTTGCCTTTCACGTGAAGGTTTCGGCTGCTGTGTTACCAGGTCTTTATCTATACAGCTGCATTTGTTACTAGCAAAGTTTGTCTCCCCTGTCCAAGCCGCTCCCATGCAAGCACAAGAGCATGAGGCCACAAGGGAAAAGAGAGTTTCAACAGGAAGGAAATGGAAGGCAGGATAAAGGACATGTAAGGGGAGAAGTACAGGATGTGGAAACTCAAATGTGAAATGCTGCTGCTTCTCTCAGCTGAATGGCAACTCATTGAGGAGGAGATTAAGCTACAGAGTTCCCTATGGTATTGAATCTTAGTGTGCCTCATTTTTCCTGGGATGCTGTGCTAGAGATGTTTGCTCTTCCAGATTTTCAAATGGTGACTATTTATTTTTTGTTTGTTTTAATCAAATTTCCAAAGCAGTGGAAGAGTTTTGTATGCACATTTTTTGTCTTTACTTTTTCACTGTTGCAGCTTTTGCAATAAAGATGAGCAGTGGTTTTAAAAATTAGGGCATCAAAATATTCCAGAATGAAGAATTGAGTTTTGTTTGTTTGTAGAAGATTTTGTCTTTGGGAATCTGTCTGAGCAGAACGGCAGAGTACTCAATTTCTCTCTTCCTGAGAGATAAAAGGATGAAATGAACCCAGCGGGGATTTAAACCCATGGTTTCATTGTGTTTCGGATCAGATGCCTAAACCACTAAATCATCCCACAAAATAGAATGCTGGTGTTCTGCCTTTTTAGTTCCTTTTATCCAAAACTTCTGAGCTTGGTGGGGTTTTGTGGCTCTGTCTGAATTGATTAGCACAGCAAAGAGCACACTGCAGCAGTGAATGTGCAGCCCTGTGCAGTGGGCAAGCATTTTCCATTTCATACATCATTTACAGCTTGCCTTGACAATTCCACAGAGTTAATGTGTATGATTAACTCACAGAAGGGTTAAAGAAAAACTGGAGAGAGGACATCTCAGCATGCCAGGTGTATGCATGTTTCTCTGAAAGCCTATAGCCTGGCACATGCCTGGTTGCAGCCTTGCCACTCAACTCATGCCATTCTCTTCTACCAAAACTGAGAAGCCCAAGCAACATTTTGATTGGTTAATCAAAAATGCAAAATTGAATTTGCAGACTTTCTCTGTTGCTGTATGGTCCCCTCTGCCTGCTCTCATATGAGACTTGTGTGCTACCCAATTGCCTCAGCAGTGGTTCCAGGCCCCACAGCACCCATCTCTTTGTGTCCTCATTTCCTGCAGTTCCAGCTCTGCAAAAATCAGCACACAAGATGACAACTTGAATTCACAGTTGGAAATGAGTGAGAAAGAGTTTTTAGCTCATTGTACTTCCTGAGATTTCTAAACAACTCATACCCAGTGGGATGAAGCTAAGATCTCCTGGAGGTATTTCAGAGAAGCTGGAATCCTGACTACCGAGCATCAGACAGGCTGGCATGCACAGGGGAGTGGAGACCCTGGTTCATGTGCTGCTCTGTTTGATTCACTAATGAGATACTAATAGGGCCAGAAAGTAGAAGTGATTGCCTTGATAGCTCAGCCACTTGGTCACTCATCTAAAACGTCAGAGAAGTGGGGTTATGCCCTGACCTAAATCAGGCAAAGCAAGTAGCTGAATGCATGTGCCCAGTGCCCTGGCTGAAGCTCCTACCAACTGATCAATGCTACATAACACTCCTCGTGCACAAAAAAAGTTCTCTCTAGAACGGAGAAACTACTACACAGGAAATAACTTAGCTGAAAATACTTCAGAAGAGCTCTGGCTTCAGACTGAGGTGTGTGGCATGCAGACAAAAAGGGGCAGTTGTGTCAAGCAGGTGCTTAGGGTTGCATGCTGCACACTGCCTGCCCGTGAGCTGTGCTGGCACCCAGGAGCAGCACTCCTTTCTTTCCAGCTGTGGAGCTGGCAGCAGGGAGGACGGGCACTCACGTGTGGGGAGCACTGCTCCTTGTGCAGACTTTAGAAACATGGAAGTCGTTAGCATGGGTTGCTGGAAGCACAATGTGAAGCAATTGCAAATTCTCCATGGGATTTCTATAGTCTCTGGAAATAATGAATTCAATGTAATTATCTATTAATATTTGAAATCAAGTCTTTCCTCAGAAAAAGCCTTGTTAAGTGAGTGCTTTTCATTTGCCCTCTTCTTGCTATTATTTATTGATCAGGCATGTAATGAAGACAGCTGGGTCATGTAGCTGGGAAGAAACAGTGATGTGTTGCTGGGAGTACAGAGAGCATCTGTCCTGCTCAGTGAGAGCCTGCGCAGACCGGAAAACGGGGGACAATGCAGAAACATTGTGTGAGGGACTTCAAAATGTCTGTGTGATAAATACATAATGAGCAACAAACCCAGCAAACCCACCACGGATCCTGAGCGCTTGTCTTTCTAGTCAAGGCTTGTCCCAACACCAAAACCTTGAGAGCAACAAGCTCAAAACTTGCTGTACAAATGGAGCGGTGTTTCCTAAGGGTTTGTTTCTAACCTTCATTAACTAGAGATTGGCTTGGGCCCAGAAGCACAAGGATTTGTATCACTGCTAAAATCTCCTACAATCTAAATGTTTGTGTTGCCTGTATAAATATCAAATCATTTTTGAATCCTGGTACACTCTTGGCCAAAAAGAAATCATGTCAATGAGCCTTAGAAACTAACCTGTCAGAGCTTGAAGGCAGCACTTGTCCTCTTTCTTTTTTGTCCTAAGAAATATACTTTGGCTTTATATTGCAGACAGAAATGGTAAAGAAAAGTAGCCAAAGAACTGTGTTTTGTGAGCACCTAAGTGATTTGGGAGTGAAGGCTTTACAGCAGATGAGTCACACATCTTGCAAATGTAATCCTAAGTCTTCATTTTTGGAAAACACTTTCAAATATTCCTTCTGGCTGGTTATAAAGAATTTACATGGATAGGTTAATAAAACATAATTATAATTTCTTCAGTGGAGGAATCTTACTCCTTACCAAAGACTCACTTAAAAGTATAAAATGTGCTGAAATGGTTCAGTTCCAATTGATCTTGCTTCGGGTAATTCATTAGCCAGCAAGTGCTGGTGGTTTAGGCCTGATCATTCATCAGCATCTTGTGAGGTAACACCATCTACATCAGCAGGCAAAAATTTATGGTTCTTAAGAGATTCTGATCTTGAGAAAGCAGTAGAATCAGATGTCACCTGAGCAGGTTTCTTCCTGGTCGTTTACATACACACACAGCTCAGCACCAAGCCTGCTTACAAGATGTATCTTTCACACAAGCTCTCCTGTAATGTAGAGAAGTTATATTCATTCCACAGATGAGGACCTAAGAAACAGTCATTAGCTTAAGGTCAAAGGTCCTTGATGAAATCTGCCTCCTTGGCAGCAACTTCACTTCCTCTTAAATGAAGCCTTTTCCTGTGCTTTGGTCAGACTACCCCTGCCTTTCAGAACAAAGTCTTGCTTCTCATGCTCTGCCTATCCCTTTCCCACCACCATCACAAATTTTCAGCCTGCCATTACAAAGCACTTGGTTTTTTCCTTTAGTTGTACCATCCTTTTCCAACCCTGTCATACTTCTGCAGTTTCTAGAAGTAAAAACCATGGCTTTGTTGCCAGACCACTGGGATTCGGATGCCCAAAGCAATTTTGCATTTGCCAGAGATGAGGTCTCTTCAGCACAGTGACAAGGTAGAGCACTGGCCTGTCAGCTATGGTGCAATGCTATGCCGGTGACATGGTTTGGAAGGGTTTTTCTTGCTAAAACTGGGTTCCCCTTCAGCAGACAGTTATTCCTGTAGTTATGCCTGCATAGGATCTAGCAAATCCAGTTCAGAGAGCTGTTGCGAGCAAGCTGAGCTGTCATAACCAGCTGGGGCAGGCACCAAGACAACCGCAAGGGAAGTAAAACATGTCAGACTAAACTATTCTCATGGCATTATAACAGCAAGTCTGCAGAGAGAGTCTGAAGATAGTATTTCCAGCCTTTGGATGTTCTCAGTTGCAGGGCTGGCTTGAAAAACAAAGTGTAAGCCTCTTCCTCTGTTAATTCATTCACCACAACATCATTGTCTAAATAGCAACCTGAAACTTAGCTCTGTGCCATGGAGATGCAGAACAGTCACCACTTCTGGTTTACAGTGGCATACTGAGATGTTTCCCACAAGCAGGCAATGCACTGCAAAGCAGATTCCATTGCTCAGCTCTCAGGAGGCTGTGTGGAAACCAGAAACCTGCAAATGGTCTCCAGCGTCTCCTCACTGTCTGCTATGGCACAGCACAGGGTAGCTGTGTGGTGATGTTACAGAGGGCAAAGCATGACGGTGTGCTGGCTGGCTGTTGAACTGAGTTTTGCTCCTAACAGCTGTTTTGTTATGTGATACACCCATTGGGTTATCACACTGGTTTGTAATCCAGCCCACTGAATGAGAAGAGCCTAACGAGGTTGCTAGAAAATTGTATCTAGTATCTCTCCAAGGACAAATGCAGATAGAGGCATCTAATTTACCTACTAATTATCATTCCTCTCCTGGGTTATGTGAACAATACCAAGTTGAATTTAAAAGGAGCCATTGCTCCCTTTTACTTCAGAGAAGCCCTGTAATCCCCTAACAATGTGGTTCAGGGAAGAAAGATATGAAGCTATGCAGCCTGTCAGTGCTCTGCTGTAATGGATCCAAGGCAGCTTGCTGCTTTGCCTTTGACTACCACAAATAGTCCACTGGCAGAAGAAAACAACAACCTTCACAGGTGCCTTCCAAGCACCAGTGGACGAGGCACAGGCTCATTAAAATTGTGCTTTTATCTGGAGTTAGATGTCATGAGGCAATTAGTGTATGGTAAGAGCACACTGATTATAGGAGCCTACCCACCTAACCTGAACATCTAGGCTCCCTTACATTTCAGGCACCTAATGAAGCAGCCTACAGAGAGTAAGATCCTAATGCAGTCTGTGGAGGGAAACAGATTATTCTCATTACCTTCTTAGGGATCTAAGGGGTACAGCCTCTCTGCCTGTATTCAGCTACCTAAAACTGGTAGAAAGGAGCTCCTTTTGGAGGCCTCTGGAAACACCTCATTGTCTGTATGGTACATATGGGGAATTCAGGCACTTATTTAGCTGGTCCATTAAACTGGTGAATGTTGGGTCTAAGCCAGATCTGCACATCAGGTGAACATTCCTCCAAGAGAAGTGAGAGCTGGGATGACAGAACTCTGTCAACAGTACCTGTTCTGCCAGCAGCTTTCAGCAGCTTCGAGCACGCTTGGTCAATTACACTGGTATTGAATAGGCCAAGCTTTCTACACCACTTTCCTACTACATTGCCAAGAATCACACTTCACCACTTCTTCTTGCAAATAGCTCTTACACTCATTGTCACACAAAGACCACTTTTTGCACCACCTAAGCCTTTTTTTGCACACCATCCTAAAAGATCACCACAACATGTTAAGGACTTGATGTTGGCAGACACACACTACTATGTGATACTGTTTGTTGTCTGCAGAAGACAGGAGCTCCCCAATATCCGTGTCAATAGCTGGAGTTTGAATGAAAATTAGTCCCAGGAGTGGTTTGTAGACTTGGGAAAAATGAATGACCAAAAGGTTGTAAATCCAGAGCCTCATTTCTGACTGGACCAAAATGTGAAACGCTGCAAGAACATAGGGAAATAGCCCTAAACCAACACAGCTATCCACATGTTCTGCTTTGAGAGGGCAGAAAGGTACCAATCACCTCGTCATAAGAAAAAGAAGAAAAAAAAATGTATTGAGAAGAAAAGTTTCTATGAAACTTCTGTGTTCTGCATAGTTTCTCTTTGCAGGAGCAGACATCCAAGGAAAATCTATCCCAAGGATTCCAAGCAGACTTCCAGATTTTGGTAGGTGTGGGGAGATGCACTACTAGGAGACAGAGGTAACTGTATGGTGAAACAGAGCTACTTAAACCATGAAATAAAGCTGTACAGACAAATTTATGTCTCCCCCATAAAAGCAAGGCTCTTCAGAGTTCATGGAATTTCAAAACCAGTTATTAAACTGCAAAGCTGTTTAATCCACACTTTATTATTAAATAATTTTAAGTAGTAGCAGGCTACTGAACATCTTTCTGTGGCACAATACCATTTAACATTGTGAAGACTCAAATGCATTTGGCTGACCTAAGTTATTGGGCTGAACCCAGAGCTAACTGGAAGAAATTTAATGTCTTGTGATCTACAGGATGTCAGACTAGATGATCTTTGCTGGCCTGAGCTTTATAAATCCATGGGAAGTGAGGCTTAGCTGTAAGTTCCTCACAAAGGGCTGTCACAGTCAGGACATGTTGTCCTACTGGCCCTCTTTCAGATATATGAGCTCCGAATTTAGCTAGTTGCTGGGCTTGCTGAGCTGCAGCTGCAAACCCTCTGGCCTTTCCAGCTAGCCTCTGCTTTGGTTGATTCTCCTGGGATGTTGGCTCAGTACATAATTGTGCTAAATCTCTTTGTCCCCATACATCTTTTATTAGAGCAGGCTTAGTTCTCCAAATCTCAGAAGCAGAGGGTATAATGATTTGTCCTTTGAGAAATAGTACTTCTGTATTTGCCTACTTGTTTGCTTAGGTTGATACTGTAAATTGAACCCATACACACCTTGGGGAAGACATCCACCTCTCTGCTACAGAGGGGATGACCACAAATACACACAGCAAGTTTTCTCTGAGCAAACAGGACAGCAGTGAAGAACTCTGACTGCTGAAATCGTCTATTGCCCTTTGCTAATTTTATGTGAGTCTCTTTCCTTCCCAAGTGCAAGGCACAGGACAATGCAGAGTTCCCAAGCATGAATTTAAACCAGGAATTGTGGAATGTATTCTAAATGGACACTTTGGGAATTATTTATCTCACTCAGAATCAGACATCTGCAGGATTCATCTTGTGCTAGTTACCTCCTCTTGTGGGCAGTACAGGAAATCAAATTCTTCTGTTTGCCTTCATAATTTCCAAAGAACCCAGAGCTCAAATGGGCAAGTGCCTATTTCTTCTGCAGATGAAACAGAGAGCCTGTAGGGACTAGGTGAAATGTAGATGTAGAGATTTCTAATATTAGATGAAATAAACCACATCATTTGTGAATTCTTAGGAACACCTGGTTTCTTAGGACTAAGATAATTACTTTGGGAGGATGGTAGGCAATGAGGTGGGTCAGCCCAGATTATGCTTCTGCAGGAATAATCCACATCTCATGTGTTGTGTTTATTGCCAAGTACAAAGGTTAAGACAGTTTGGGGAGTTTCTATGCTTCCCACAGCGACTTTACACCAGCTATCTGCAGCACAGCAGAAAGCTAACACCTTTCCAGCTCATGGCAGCAGGAATCCAGGGGCAGATCTACCCCAACCATGCACTTCACACCACCACCAGTGGCTGTAACCCTGTGCTAGGTATTGCCATTGCCAGAAACAGGCCTTAAGCTCTCTACCGAGTGTGTGACTCAAGATGTCAGGTTTCCTGTGTCTGCACTTCTGACCTGCCTGCAGCTTTTATGTCCCTGTTCTGATTCCTTGCCTGACCAGATGTCCATGTCTAATTTGTCTCACTTACATTCATCTCTGTGTTATACTGCCACAGTTTTATGTAGATCACAGAAACAAGCAATTATTATGCGCAGAATTGGGGGTTTGTGACTCTAACACAATGATGTCAAGAGAAGTACAGACTTGGTACAACAGCAGAGGTCTTAAGAAGTGGAACAGAGCAGGGCATGGAAGAGTGCAGGTGTGGGATGGTAAGAGATAGGGCACAGGCTGGCACTGGGGCCTCCGTGGCTGTGAGCAACTCACTTGTAGTCCCTGATGCAGACTGAGAGCTGGACAAAACTGCTTTTAAGCATAGCAAGGAGGAACACAACCTTATTTCACTAGCTTTGAGATCACTACTCCACTTAGGCCCTCCTGCTTTTAATCTGTGTTTTTACAGGATCTCACACACCCCTAGAAAGCTTTCAGACACCATAAGGACAGAAGAATTAGAGAAGGGTAACGCTCATTCTTTTGTCCAGCCCATCTCTTCATAGCAGTAACTGTAGTTCACCTGACAGCTTCCCATACCCCGAGTCTATGGATGCAGAGGTTACATTCAGTATGGACCTTTAAGGATATTACATTAACTGTAACAATCTAGATGATTTCCTTTTTCTTTACATACTCCTCTGGAATATAGAGTTACTTGTAAGAGAGCTGTGTCACCTCAGTCTCACCTCCCATATAGGTAAAAGTCCAATTTTTTATCATCCATTTATATATCAATGTCTTTGCAATGTTCGCTTCTCAAGGATAACACTTTGTTGAACACAGATCTGCGCCCTCGTCCTTCACTCCACCTCTTTGGGGCTTTTTAAATAGCAGCAGGAAAACAATATTGCTGCTTAGGATATTTTGCTGTTTAGCTTGATTATTGAAAAGTACAATATCCAGGCAGGGTCTGCAAGTTACTCTGAGATGGAAAGTCCTGTTCAGAGGGTCTCAGGAAACAGTAGTGGAACTGAATGAGCAAATCCATATTGCATTAGCTGCATATAACGAACATGTTGCTAACTAGAAAATCTGCTGGATTGCAAAAAGATCTACCAGAGGAACTTTTGAAATCTGATCCTTGGGGACACTAAAAGCACAACAGAAAATAGTAAGCACTGGAAGAGAAACATTAATCCAGAAGAGCTTGTGCAGTTTGCATTGTCACAACCTGTGTCACACCATCAAAAGCAGCTGAGAAGCCCAGGGTACCTAGAAGAGTCCTCCTCTCAGCCTGTGTGTTTCTGTATTCATATTTCTCAGAAGCAAAACACATTTCCAGTAGCTCAGATACGGTTATCCTGCCCTAGCAAACCGTTCATTTGCAGAACTCCTGCGGCCAGACCACAGACAGAAACAGGATTCCCCAAAGAAAATGAACCCTAATGGAGTTCACACCGCCAGTAATTTTCAGAGCATAATATGCTCTTTATTAGCAGACTGATGAGAGGGCACATTCAGAGTGACTGTACAATTGCTAGGTACTGAATTAGCATTAAATTAAATTACTGTGAACTGAGTTTGGCCCTAGAGCAGAGGAAAGCTTAACAGGACACCCTTACAACCTTTGCTTCCCCCAGTGCAGACTGATGGAAAAAGATGTGCAGTGGGACACTCACTACCAGATCTGAGTCAAGCCACATAGCCTCAGTTCCTCCTCTCTGAAAGTTGTGCAGCTGTCCTCTTGAGCCACAGGGCCCTCCTGCTGCTGAGCATGATCTGCCAGGTGACAGCCTCTCCAGGTTTTGTCTTTGAACCAAGAAAAGACACCTGGAAGGATGGGGTCTCCTCTCTCATCTATTCCCTTTCCTTCACAAGGGCTCAGAAATGGCTCGCAGAGAACTGCATTCCTCTAGAGTAGTGCTGTTGACAGCAGGCTGTGAGAGGAGAGAGGAGAGCTTTGGAGCAGAGGATGAGAAAGATGCAGTGACTATGTAGCGACTGGGCAACTTTTCCATGTTGCATGCTTCTGAACCTGTCACTGCCTGTGTTTTTCAGCCAGGTGAAAGCGGGGATTGTAATCCAGTCCCTAACGACCAGAAAGATCGAGATGTCCCTAAGCAAGTGACTGAGAAGCTGAAGATCCCCTGCCAGCAGGACCAGCCCGAGCTGGGGAAGCAGTAGCCGCCAACGAGCGACGCCTGACAGCTCTTTGTCACCCCAAGTGCCCTGAAGAGCACTAGTGGCAGTTCATGGACTGCTCCCTGCTCTCACAGCTTCCTCTTCCTCATGTTGACATCGCCCGCAAACCGTTTCCACGCTGCCAGCAGCTTTGCAACAGCTCGCACAAAGTGATACAACTGCAAGGACTTCGTTGTTAAAACACCGAAGACGTCAAGGACAAAAAAAAATCCCAGAGCCAGCTCGGGAGTTAAAGGTTGTCTGAGCCCGGAGGGGATAGGGAGGTGAGAGCGGCAGGGGAACAGTTGGCACCGCAGTGCGCGGCCGGTGGCACTCAGCAGAAGCTGCGCTTTGTGCCCTTATCACCTTCCGTTAATGGCTGTGCAGCACCTCAGGGTGCCCCAGTCGGCTGATTACCGCCCCCCCAACCGCGCAGAGAAACCTCCAGCTGCTTTCCTTGGGGAGCACTCACAGTAAAGTGGACTGAAATGTTTCCAGGGTTGTTTTGGTACAACCTGAAGGTCAGTGCGGAGGCGAAAAAAGAAGGAAATTTAGAGGAAGAAATGCAGAGAACTCTGAACATTTTGCTGTCTTTGTGTTTCTCTCTGTCACGCTGGGAGAACTGCAAGCCTCCATCCAACCCTGCCCATCTCCGCTGGACAAGGCACCGGCAGGCTCCAGCTGTTCCACTTCTGCTAAAGTCTGTTTTTATCTGAAAGGAGATACCCTGCCGTGCAACCCTCAGATACTCCTCAGAAGCCCACTCCTCCCGCTGCAGCCCCCTGCTAAAGCAATCTGCAGGTGCTGGCAGACCACTTACAGACCGTTCACTTTGCCTCTCACCCCACCCCACACTGCTCCTGGGCTTGTGCCGGGTTCAGCTAGGATAGGGTTAAGTTTTTGAGTTCCTTCCCAAGAAGCTGGGACTAAGCCAAGGCAGGCAGCGGAAACAGTCAAGGGGTATTTAATAGCAGGCTGACGCCATGGCTGCCATATAAAGGGTGGGCTGGCTGGTGTAAAAGGGGGCATTTGAGCCTGTGGCTGTTCCCTGGCCACCCCTTGTGCTTCCTCTTCTGGTTTTGCTCACTCTCTTTCTGTGTCAGGAGTGCAAGTGCAGTGTGTCATGGTATCTCTGCTGTTCTAACGCTCTTTATCTAAACCCACAGGGCTCGGGCCTTTTTCCTTCCCATTCTAGCGGGGAAGGGGAGCGTGGTGGTCATGGAGCAGTTGTGTGAGTGGAGCTCAGCTGCTAGCTGGGCTTGAACCATAGCAGGGGTTTGGACCTTTGCTCAGGCAGTCTAAGCCAGGCTGTAGGGAACAAAGTGTAACCTCTGCCCACCTCTTTCTTCCATGTTTAGTTTAGCAGTGTTCCCATGCACAGAGTGTGAGGTGTGTGTGAGCACCTTGGATTTTCCTTTCAATACCACTCCTCTGAAGCTGTAAATGGGGTGCTGAGCAGAGAGATGCTGAACTGCTTCTTTCCTTCTGTGCCCAATACACAACAGGAGGCGGAGTCGAACCTCTCCTGCGTTAGCCTCTGCCTCAGGATGGAAATCAGCTCTTAATTTGTCTACAGTAATTTATAAACCTTTTCCCCCTGTACACAGAGACAGCATACCTTCAGAAGAGGCGTGGGAAACATGAAGCAGACCAGAAGCTAACGGTGCAATCAGACATACTACTGACATGTCATCTCAGCAGGGAAAGGGAAACTCTTCCCTTCTGCTCCTGTGGTTTTCTTTCTCTCTGAAGTGGGATTACAAACTCACTGCAGGTCCCCTAGCACAGGCAGCCATGCCAGTTGGCATGCTCCTGAAAGATCAGCCTTTTACAGGCACACCTCGCCTTTCGTGGGTAGTAGCAGCTCACATTAGCTCCTCTTCTAAGAAACAAAAGAAAACCCCAACGATAATACAAGCAGGAAAACAAACGCTGCATTGTAACTGCTGTGTACCGGACACACTGACAAGTGCAGAGCTCGGGAAATCAGCAAGTAACAACAGCTCAGACTGCGGAGGCAATTGCTGTGGGCTGCCTGTGTGTGCTTGTTAGATTTCACGAATGACGCCTCGAAGGGCTGAAACCAGCCGAACTCCATCCACAGGCCAGCAGACAGAGGGAGGCCAGCAGCACTCCTTTCTCCTTAACACATCCTAACGCTGCTATCATTCCAGCGAGCTCACACCTGCCAGTTTCTCGCAGGACAGCAAGCTGACACACGGAGAGCTCCAGCTAGGAGCATGCTGTGAAGAGGGTGATCCAGTTGGATCACGTCTGAGTGAGTGACTTGGCAGGCTGTGAGATTTTCATCCCATCACACTACATCACCGAGGCTTGATTTATTCATCAGCAACTGCAACACTGAAACGTGTTTCATCTCTCCTGATAACACCCAAATGTGCAGTGGGTGAATATATCACCATCCACTCACTGACTTAAAAATGCTGGGATTTAGAGAAGCAACAGCCTAGGGCTTGGGGAAGGCTTGTCTTAATAAGTTCCAAATCAGCATTTAGACCTATTTTCCTATCTGCTGGCCTTCTAAATAAATAGCTTGATGCATAATATGTCAGCATTCTCTCATGTGGCAAATAATGATTGTGACTAAAATGAGCAATATTTAAAAGGACTTTGCACTTTTTTGTTGTTGTTAGTGGTTTTTTTTTTGAGATCCTTTCACTTAGAGGCCACTCAGTTTTACAGTAAGAGAGAGGAAGCTTAGCAATGTCCTCCTGTTAGGTTAAATCAAGGCACAGACATGCTAAGCAACCTCCCCATGAACGTATAGTCAATGATTAGCAATTTCAGTTTCAGCTTCTACACTTTGAACACTCACATTCCCTTCTGTGTGCCACTGCTGATGCTGTCTGCTTATAGAAGAGACAAAAATCAATGATCTAGACTGTGACCACATACACATCACAGCTCAACACCTTCCATTCAGCTCTAATTTTCTTCCAACAACTTGTCTTCAAAATGTCTCCTTGGATTATGTGCTCATCAATGAAGAGAGAAAAAAAGAGCTTCAAGATACAGCTTTGGGGAGTAAAGCTTGTGATCTGGACACTTCCAAAATGCATGGCAGATCAGCAGCTTGGTTATTTTCAGAGCTGCTAAACAGGAACAGCTGTGAAGAGGCCCAGCTGAGCATGTAACAGTGCCTTGTCTCCCTGGAATCTCACTTGTTAACCCTCAAACTATTCCTGCTCTCAAAACTGAGCACTGCATCATTTTCTTGGAGGATGCCGCAGGAATTTCTGCCTTTCAATGGAGCAAATGCAAAGTATACAAAAGACTCTTCCTATGTCATTACCATTTTTATAAAACAGTACTTTTGATTTCAAAGGGTGAAATGAAATGAGCAGCTTGCCATAGCAGGGCAACGCTGCAGCTAAGTTCTTGGTAAACACAATATACTGAGATGATACTGTGCTCTGTTTCTTCAGATTAAATATATCTCATCCTCAGATTTATACTGGCACTTTATGGCTTCTGCAAATGACTGTCTCAGCACCGGAAAGTAATTCCACCCTGTCATATTTGTCTTTGGAAATTGTAACAAATTATGGTGATTTATAACATCAAACTCAACTCTTCCATTTTTTCCCCAGATGGGAACGTCGCTGATGGCAAGATGCTGGGCCATCCATTTACGCTGTGTGGAGGGTGACAGTGAGACATGTTTCATCTCTCTTGCCTGACACTCTCGTTCCCTTTGAGGAGAGGCTGTCAGCATAACTCAAGCTGTCAAGGCACCTTTGCAAGGGGCCCGAAACAAATCTAAAGCTCTCCTACCTGCATGCCTACTAATGAGGTGTGACTCGCCTCTGCTGGCTGTCTGGCCTCCCTGCATCTCCTTGCCTCTGACCCCTTGCAGTCTCTCTCAGTCAATAGAAGTCAAACCCTCGTTTGTCTTTGAGTAAGGGCAGGCAATGATCAGAGATGGAAACTTTGGGGAAACTCTGTGTGTACTTCTGCTTTGCTATGCTTCATGCAGGAAAAATATAATCTCATTCCAGCATCATAAGAGCTAAAAGGAAAGCCCATCCAGGGGTTAAACCAGCCTTGAGATACTCTCCTTACAGCCTGCCTAAGGCAAGCAGATTTTCTAATTGGCAACTCAAGGACTGAGCCTTTTCTCAGCAAAGTATTTCCTCTCATAACAAGATGAACAATAGATTATGTCCTTAAACTGAAAATTTCCCTGGTAGCTTTTTAAAGTAGAATTGCATGGGAATTCCAGCTTCATCCCCCAAATAAATAAATAAATTACTCTTTTTAACATTTGAAAGGGAGAGTAAGACCTGGTTCGAGAAGGATAAGACACATGTAGCTTTGTTTTTGCAAATAAACCCAAGGAAATTTCTCACTGGGAGCAGAAGAATGCCAGCATCCTTTAAAAAAAAAACTAATCTCTATCTTAATTTGTGCTGGGATACTGTAAAAATTACTGTTTTGGCTAAAGAAAGAACTCCCCAGGAATCCTTGCCTGCAGGGTCCTACAGAGTGGCAAAAGCAATATATGATACAGAAAGGCTGAGGCAGAGCTGTCACTCGCCCACCTTGGTGAGATGTATTGCTCACAAATTAGGAGCTCAGTAAAAACTAAATTTGCCACCAATGATGGAGTTGTAGATCCTTGCTTATGGCAGAGATCACTCACAGGGCTGTGCAGAGGGAGGAGTCTGAGAAGGGTAGGAGAGGTTTTAACATCCTCCATCCTGAGCTCCCTCCACCTCAGTAAAGCAGATTCCACATGATGTGAATGGAATAATGAAAGCTTAAGGAAGTGAAACATCCAAAGTCTTCCAGCCAAGCCGGATGTGAATGTGTAAGCCTTCCCTCACAGGAGCAGTGGAGCTCCAGGCACTGCAGCTGTACAACAGAGCCACTGTGCTGGCTGCAGCACAGGCAGGGGGTGGGCTGTGGTGCTTGCTGTCACTGACTGCCAGCATCACACACAGGCAAAAGGGAAATAAATTAATCACTGATAACCGACGCACTATATCCTCCCAGATGAAGTAAGTAAACAACTACATAAAACCCCCTGGCAAATACAGTCAGCCCTGAGATCATTCCTTAAGAGCTGGTTTTGTTTCCCCCCTCACCAGAGCTGCAGAGGAGTAACCAGCACTGGGACAAGTTTTGCCGGTATTTACAGTGGCTTGATAAAATGTGTGCAGGTAGGTGTGTGTGTGCTTATTTTTAACATGCTAGGCTGAATGTGTCAAACTGAACCACGTGAGAGATGGCAACAAAGAAAATGATTTCACTAAAATTACATAATGCCAAACAAATAATTGGAATACCTACATTAAATACCATTTGCATGCAACATGGCATTACACAATTGCTGAGAGCTGCAGAGAAGGATGAGGTTTAAAGTAACTACGTTTAGAAAGCAATTTGCAGAGTTTCTGCTCTTTTTGCTGGTTTGAAAAGCAGTGATAATGTGTGTTTTGCAGCTGACAAGCCAACAAAACCCAATAATTGAATGGTACCATTTTACCCACAAGGCAAGTTGATAATTAGAGGTTTAACAGACAGTTTGGATTTAAACTGAGCAGTGGCAGCCACTCTTTGTGATTTTTTTTCTTGTTGTTGTTTAGGGACCCAGTAAAGGTATGTGTGTGTGTGTGTGTGTCCTTGTCAGTAACAATGGGAAAAAGAAGTCATTTTTTATCCCCTGGTTCATGTTTGGCACTGCACCCCTGGAGTGCAGACACAGGGAATGATTATGGACTAGAGGGCAAAGTCTGGAGAATGTGCAAGTGAAAACAAATATAAGAAACAAATAACAAGGGTGGGAAACTGGCAGACATGCCTGGCCACATCTTTCTAGGCCAAAGCAAGGGATTACCAACTGCAGTCTTCTCCCTCCTTCTGGGCTGCAGTTTCTGCCCCACTGCAAGAATAGTGGGCATGAGGACACTGGTGGCACCTGTGCTACATCAGCATGGGGTCTGGGAAGGCAGGTGGTACATGCAAGGGGTGCATGCTGCCCAAATCACTGCAAATCCAGATAGAAAGCTGGATGAACAGACTGAGAGCACGTGTTTGGCCAAATGGAGGGCAGGGCACTCCTCAGTGATGGGAAGTGCCCCAAGCTACACCCTTCAGAAGTAGGCCGTGATCACTAAAGTGGATTTCCAGCCCATCTCAGGTCAAAGGAAGCCTGAAACAATAGTGAAGATACCTTTTTTCAGATCAAAACACACCCCAGCTATTTGATATTCTCCCTTTCCTAGAGAAAGAGCTGGTTTTGCTGTCCAATGACCCTTTTCCACAACAGCAGGTTTCACTTGTTCAGCTTCAGGGCTGAATTTCAAGGAGTTAAGATTACTGATCTCATCAACAAAACAAAACTACTGAGTGTATAAACCCATCACATAAACCCACAGAGACTTCCTGGAGAGCTAGTCAGACTAGATACTGAAAGAAGACCAAGCAGGCCATTCCCTTCCCAGCAATTTTCAGTTGGTTTTCTATCATGTCCAGAAGTGGAATGCTGCTTTTTGCCTTTTTTTTTTTTTTTTTAAGTGAAATCAGTTAAAGCATTCTCAATAATCTTAAGCTTAATTGGAGGCCAATGAAGAACTTCAGCAATCTACAGATGATAGTACTCATTATTAAACATGTTTATTCCCCAAAGAATTCTCATTGAAGAAAAATGGGTTTGAATATATCAGATACCATAGAGTGCCAGAAGACAGATACATATCCACACAAAGCTAACAGATCATGGAGAGTTTTTGAAATGTGGACCACATCAAAAAATGTTTTCTTATGTCAAGTAAGAAAACAGAAACCTTTTGTTCACATCTTTCTTGTTAAATGAGAGCTCGCACTTGCTGTGAGCACATTAGCACAATGCTTGCCATTTCCGCTTGCTGGAGAAGTGATGTCAACACTTCTGGTTGCTATTATGAAGGCAGGCAGCACCTGGAAGCACCCCTAGTGCAAAGCAAGGCAAAGGACTCTGCCTTGACCTTGACTGTTGCTGCAAACACTGGCACCACCAAGCCTGACCCTTCCATCTAGAAAGTAATACTGCTTATCAAACGCTCTGGGCTGACAGCCATGGAAACAAAAGTCTCATTGCCACCATGGGTTATAAGCTAAACACACACAGAGTAGTGGACTGGCCCCTCTGTATACTGGCCCCTACTGTCCCTGACACCAGCCCTTCTGCAAGGAAATGCATTCAGAAGCCACCAGAGACATCTGCTCCCCAGCAACTGGCAGCAGACCTCCAGTTGCTTTTGGGTAAGCTATTGAACTGCTACCAAATCGTCAGCAGTTTTACCTGGTTTGTGTTCGGAGTGTGACCTAGGGAATAAAAAGCTCCATAGATCACTGCTCATCCTAAGGATTTCTCTACCTTAACTTGTAAGAGATTTGGAAGCAAGGCAGAAGAGGCAAAATTTTAAGTGTCAATTATTTTCCTTGAAATAAAATTGGAAGCAAACCAGCTTTTCAGTGGAAGATTACATCAACCTCCAACATGCCAGTCATTATTAATATTCCTGCACTGAGCATCAAGTGAATTACTGATGCCTGGCTGCTTATTTTAAGATTATTCACTTCTTTAATGTTTATTCTCAGCCCAGCCATTATGCCCTTTATATAGGACACATGCTTAAACAGCAGCTGAATTCAACTTGTAAAAGAAGCACAAGAAAAAGTCACCGGGAAAAATAGTTCAGATGGGAACAATGAAGTTGCCACTTCCCCTCCTGTCTCAGCCGTTGCTGTAAAGGTGCATATCAGAGCAGACGTTTTCCATTCCTCTAACACCTATTAACTGACAGAAACACTGGCTTGCATACTTTCAGAAGCTGAGTGCTCAGAATCCAGAGCACTCCTTTCTCTGAAGATGGAAGAACTGAAAATCAAATGTGAAGGGTCCAAACAAAAATGCAGTACATTACCACTCAGTTATTAGGGAAGAGAAGTACTCCTCTGAATGCTCAACATCAAGGTCTAATTCCTAGCCCTACCACAGTCATGAAAGTAATGAAAGACCTACTCAAGCAATGAAAGTCACTTGACAAAGTCACTTCATCTTCCCATGCTTCAGTATCCACAGTCACACAAATACACCTCAAAGCCAGAAGGGTCTCAAGTTAAACTGGATGCTAGAAATGAAAAGAACCATCAACTTTGGCATCAAACCTGCAGTCTGACTTTGTGAGGCTGTGGCAGGAGCTCTGGGTGAGCAGCACACACTGATAATTGAGCTGCTGCTTTGGGAATAGTTATGTGAAGGGTCTTGTGCTAAGCCTCAAGTAGCATAGCCTAGTAACTAGCCTACAACCAGCCTTTTCTGATCTACCCCTAGCTACTTAGGGAGGGCTCCATGTGGCCTTGATTCACCCTCCACGTCTCAGAGCTCACGTGCCACCTTCGCCTCCACCGCCAATCCTGTGGCACCCAGCTTTAGGATAGCCATCATCTCAGGAGAGGAAGCTCTGGGCTGAGCTCTTCAGAGATCCTAATGTCACTCTCATTCCCTCTGGAGCCCACAGGGATATCTACTCAGGTGCACACTTGGTCAAGTGTGGCACACTGGGTGTGTCCATGTCTGCAGAGTGACTGGACAGCTGGGATCCCAGATGGGCCACTTCAAATGCTAATGCCAGCAAGCCAGCATGGATTGTGGGGCTTTTGCAGCTCTAGCAACTGCTGCCAGCAACTGCAGGAACACTGCATTGCATGTGGGAGCTGCTTCCGAACCCCACTAACACATTTTATTGCACCAAACTGGTGCATAGCTTCTTTTATACCCCTCTTGTGGTGGCAAGCAGCTCAGCAGTATTGCCTACAGTCAGAACCGAGAATAGACTTGCCGTTTTCCACAAGTCCTTTCCTGGAAAAGAAATTGCCACGTGGGATATCATGTATGGAAATAAAAGGATCTATAATGTATTATGGATGTAAATTTTTGTGTGTATAAGGATATGCATGAAATATTCACACTCCTGCTGCCTGAGGGCTGGCAATACGAGAGACACAATTCAAGGGGAATAAAACGAGTAAAAACAAGGCTGTGCTGTAGCATTTTGGCTGAGGGGTTGTGGAGTTTGTTCTTAACCACAATGCTGAACACCCAGGGCACTACCAAACCCTGACTTAGCAATTTCATAGGATTGCTGAAGGAACCTCAGAACTCATCTGCTCCAACCTTCCACTATGGGCAGGACCATCTGTCAACTAGACTCAGCTACTCAAGGCCTTATCCAGCCTGGCCTTCAATACCCCCAGGCAGGAGGCAGCCACAGCCTCCCTGGGCAGCCTGTCCCCTCAGCCTGTCAACACAGCAAAGGTGCTCCAGCCTTTGGATCATCTTTGTGACCTCCTCTGGACTCACTCCAGCAGCTCTGTGTCCTTCTTAGGATTATTTTTCAGCAAGTTACTACAGAAATCACCAGTTTGTCTGACAGCACCCACAGCAACAAAGAGTTAATGCTTCCTTCCACTCTTACTTCACCCCATTGTGTTGGGGATTGCAGGGAAGGAGATGGTGGCACAGTGAAGTGCTGCAAAGTGCAATCTCTCTAGACACAATGGGGTTGAGTTAAAGGACACTTAACTCTGCATTTCCTTGCTTTCATACAAGCACCGTTACTGTAACTGCACATTTTGCTGTTTCTTCTAGTTTTATTTTATTTTATGATAGAAAAAAATGTGACATGCTTGTTTGATGCACAGCTAAATTGTTATAGCTATCTGGTTCCAGGCCCTGTTGGGTTTCTACATGGAAAAAAAAAAAGAGGAAAAAATAAAAAGGAAAAGAAGGGAAGCAAAAGGAAGGTGCATTTAGAAACCCCTGCCTTTTTATGTGTAGACAGGGCCTAAAGGAGTTTGGTCTGACAAGGGAAATAGGGTGGCTCTAGATTTACATCCCATGAACATGGTTCACATTAATGAAAGCTGATTTACCTGCTAGTAGCTTGCAATGATGTTCTTTTCTAAGGGTGTTAATTCCTTTCCTTATCCTTCAGCACAGGTTTTAGATGCTATGAAGATTGCTGTTATCAGCCCTCCCAGGATGGGCAGATAACAGTTTCTCTCTCAGTGGCTGTCAGCTTACAGCGGAACTGGCTTTTCTGTTAACACAGGCACGTCTATATGAAGTCAGCTCCCCTACAAAATGCCCTCTCAGAACAGGTCAAATCATTTTTTGCTTCTGTATCTGTCCTTTAAGGTCTGGACAGATGGCCTCAGGATGGATAACTGCAAATAAAGTGTAGAGCATATGGAAATACCTCTTACGTTAACATGGAAATATGAAACACTCATGTCAAAACAGCAACAGCCGAGAGCAAATCCTTTCCTTGTGCAGGCTGTCTGTGTCACAGAGCCTGAGCTATGTCCTGCCCCTGTGCAGATATCCACAGCAATAAGTCATCACCTATAGAGAAATAGGCTCCAGCCTGCTCCCAGCATGTCTTGCACTGCTGGACAGACTTTCCTGCAGAAGTTCTGTGTCATAACCAGATGGGAAACCCCACCCCAATTTCCCACCTCCTTGTGGTTCCCCCAAGGTGTGCACCTTCGCACTTTCTTAATTTATCCCTTGGGGAAGAAGTTTAGCCCTATATAAAGGTGACTGGCTTGCAGGAATGCCTGTTCTAATTGTTACTTACATAATAAATGTCCAGTCAGTAACACAGCACAAGCACTGATTTATGTTATCAGTTGGCATCTGCGCTTCATAAATTGTTTCGTTTTAATGGCTTATAATTGCTGCAGCTCTGAAAGTTATACTGGGCAAAAAGAATGTGGCCTGGATTCAAAATAGGCTGGCATACATGCAGGTGGTGAAAATGGAGAGAAATCCAGAACAAATACTTCATGGAATATCTGCAGCCCTGCAGTGTTGTCAGCCTGCACTAATGCGGTAATTGTCATCTGTAAAGAGACCAAAGCAAAGTGCTCTGGAAAGAGAAAATACCTCTCCCATGTCCTGGACTAATCCATCACTCACTGCATTCCCATGGAATCTTTATTCAGCTGAAGTCAATTCCATTAGCTATCAAAGGAGAGTGACAGGGCTGAATGGAAGTGATAAAAAATGAAAACCTCTTAATGAGGATTTTTCAGTCCCAGGGCCTGATCGCATCAGTATTTCCTATTTGACTCCTGTGATCAACTGACTTTGCTCTCCTTATGCCCTCTCAAGTGTTGGCAGCAGGACTTTCTGTGCCTGACAAAACCCAAACGAGACAAACTAGAAAGGAGCAGCCTTAATGGACCTGCCTATCACACAGCTGCAGCCAGGCCTTGCACAGCCTGGCTGTGCTGCTCACAAACACCCCAGCCCAGCAGCGAGTCTGTACTTTCCTAACAGCCATGCCAGGAGGATCACAAGGACAGGTCTACCCAGAGCTATGCCTGGCATGGCTCCTGCCAAGCGCAGGTGCCTGCTGCAGAGGCTGATGCTTGTGAGGTGGTGGCACGGTGCTGTCCCAGGTACAGCTCTTCCCCAAGGCACAGTAGTGTTGCATCGCACAATGGATTTAGGCCTGGTCAGAAGTCTCGCTTGTCAGGGAATTAATCACCACTGTCAAAAAGAAACACTTTGGTAACAAAGCAGAAATAAATCGTCTGCTGTTTACAGCTTCTTTTGTTGAGCTTTTGGATGGTGAGAGTTCCAGGGACAAACCAAGCTGAAGCTCTTTCCATGCATGGTCTTTATCCTCACCATGGCAGGTCTGCTCCGGTCACAATTCTGAGTTAAGTACAACTCTCTCCCTTCCCAGGAGGTGTATTTCTGACCTAGTCTACGTTAGTAACTCAGATTACAGGATGGCCTCTCTGTCAAGCCTCTTCTTCAAAGGGTTGGCATTTGCAGAGGACTCTGTCTGTGCTGCCTTTGATCCCAATCCATGAGTTACTGAATTCAGTTCCAGAAATCAGCCCCTGAATCTACTGCTGAGTCACAGAATCACAGAATTAACCAGGTTGGAAAAGACCTCTTGGATCATTCAGTCCAACCTATCACTTAACCCTTCTAATTAACTAAACCATGGCACTGTGTGCCTCATCCAGCCTCCTTTTAAACACCTGCAGAGATGGTGATTCCACCACCTCCTCGGACAGCCCATTCCAATGCCAGTCACTCTTTCCATGAAGAATTTCCATGCAGCCTGAACCTGCCTTGGCACAGAGACTGTGTCCTCTTGTTCTGTCACTGGGTGCCTGGGAGAAGAGACCAATCCCACCTGGCTACAACCTCCCTTCAGGCAGTTGTAGAGACCAATGACGTCTGTCCTGAGCCTCCTTTTCTCCAGGCTGCACAGCCCCAGCTCCCTCAGCCTCTCCTCACAGGGCTGTGCTCCAGCCCCCTCACCAGCTTTGTCGCCTATCTCTGGACACATTCCAGTACCTCAACATCTCTCTTGAACTGAGGAGCCCAGAACTCACCATCCCGCTGATGGTTCAGACACATGTCGTGCAGGTCTGTGTTCCATATTCAGGGGCTTGCCCTTCTCTGGACACATTCAAGCACCTCAACATCTTAAACTAAGGGGCCCAGAACTGGACACAGTACTCAAGGTGTGGTCTAACCACTGCTGAGTACAGGAGCAGAAGGACTTCCCTGGTCCTGCTGGCCATACTATTCCTGATACAGGCCAGGATGCCAAGGGATGCCATTAGCCTTCTTGGCCACCTGGGCAGACAGTCCAGCTCAGGACTTCTGCCACAGTGTCAGTGGTGTCAGTGACTAACTGCTATTAGAGAGTGGAGTTTGACACTGGCTTGGTATGTAGTTGCATAGATGTAATTTTATTGCTATTATTTTCATTAAAGGAGTTTAGTGTTCTTCTCCAAATCATACATCTCTTTCCCTTATCCCCTTTCTCCTCCCTTTGGGAAGCATCTGCCCCTCGTCCAGTGGCTGACCCGGCTCTGACTCTTGACAACAACAAATGTGTGGATAAAAAATTATTAAAACATCAGAATACACGGGCAGAAAAACTGTGGAAGTTTTCCTCAGAAGAGGGGAATCACTTCTTGTGAGATGTATTTTAAGAGCATCCAGAGCAGTAGTTTTTGAAAGCCATCTGCTCCTCGTTCACATGCGTGCGGCAGAGCTCATCTCTGAGGAGTGCCACAGAACACAAACGTAGGTGCTGCACATTTCATATGTGCATATGCTCACAGCCTGTGCCCAGGCTCTGCTTCTGAGAGGCTTCATTACACATATGCCATTTGGGGGTTCACTATTTGGTTACCTTTGGTCTAAGAAAAATGCATGACATTTGTGATTAATGTGTTCAGAGAGACATGGGATCTAAGATTTTTCTGTTGACAGAATTACAGTAGTTGCTTGTACAAGAAAATGATGTCAAAACAGGCCTAAATCTTCAAGGTGATTCAGTTTGGCCTTGCAGGAATTTGGGCACCACTGGTCAGAACACCTTAAGCCAGTACAAACTCATCACATCTCCTGCACTTCCTCTCCTTTCCCTACTCAGCACAACTGTGGTTTGTCTGCAAGTTGATAGCATTTACATTTCTTAATTGGCCAAAAAGTTGACCCTCATCCTACAGGCACTAAACAGAGTGTGAGTCATTTCTATGAGAGTTACTGAAACTTCACATCTATTTATAGCAAGCTCAGGGGATTGTAACCTATTGCCCCTTACCTCCTACTTCTCTGCCATGACTCTGATACTGTGCTTTCTCTCTGGTGCCCACATACCTAACAAGACAGACACCGTGAGAGTTGGGCCCTGCAGCAGGAGTAACCAGCAGCACTTGTCAAGTAAAAGAGAAGTCTCCTGGTCACAACCCTGCAGGCAGCCAGACCTGCACAGCATGACCCCAGCCATGTGGGCAGCTCATGATGCTTGGCTGGGGCAGCAGTTCCCGTGCTCCTCTGCTGCGGCTCTCAAAGGAAGAGGTGTTCAAAGGGTTTGCATTAGGAAGGTTACTGACAGGAAGAACAAGTGCTTGAGCCAACTGTCTTCTGGTTGCTCAGGGTATAGTGAAGAACATGGTAGGCAATCAACCAGGATAAGGAGGTGGCTGCCATGAGAAGACTAATTTTTCCTTAATTCACAACTTCCCTAGGTGTAGCTATTTTAGACCACATTTAGACCTTAATTATGGTAACTATTTAGTCACAGATTTCAGCTTTTAAATTGTCAGCTCTCAGAAAAGCTTAATGAGCTACAGGAAGACAAACTCTGTGCTTCCCTTACTGGCAAAGCAAAACAGCAGAAGGCAGACAAATAAACCCTTTGCTAGTCTGATATTTTTCCCTCACTGTTGCTTTTGTGAGGCCTGGGAGCTTTCACTCTATGACAGTGCCACAACCATTTGGAAACATCCACTCACTATTACACAAGATGCTGCTAGGCATTGCCCCACAGCCTTTGAACACAACCACAAGGCAGCTTGTCTTCCAGAAGCAGTTCTCCTTCAAAATGCATAAAAATCTGAAGAAAGCTTTAACCTTCCATAGAAGTTTCTCCTGGTACTTTGCAGGAGGTTGCTGTGCCTCTGGTCAAAGGCACAGCACTCTCAGCTCCAAGGGAAAAATTGATCACCTATCTGAACCCTGCCTGAGACAGCTGGGGAGACAAGAGACCCTTACAGTCATTAATGGAAACCAGCGTCACTGCACTGAGGACTGTGGTTTAAAATCACAGAATCATAGAATCAACCTGGTTGGAAGAGACCTCCATGATCATCCAGTCCAACCTAGCACCCAGCCCTGTCCAATCAACTGGACCATGGCACTAAGTGCCTCATCCAGTCTTTTCTTCAACACCTCCAGGGATGGCGACTCCACCACCTCCCTGGGCAGCCCATTCCAATGCCAATCACTCTCTCTGTGAAGAACTTCCTTATAACATCCAGCCAATACCTCCCCCGGCACAACTTGAGACTGTGTCCCCTTGTTCTGTTGCTGGTTGCCTAGGAGAAAAGACCAACCCCACCTGGCTACAGCCTCCCTTCAGGTAGTTGTAGACAGCAATGAGATCACCCCTGAGCCTCTGTCGTTTAGGATGAGGCCCTCAGCAGCCAAGGCTAGTTGAGAGATGTCCCTGCCCATGGCTGGGGCTTGGAGTGGATGAGCTCTGAGGACCCTTCCAACCTGAGCATTCTATGATTCTGTAATTATTCAGATAAAAGATTAGTAACTCTTTATTGATAACACTGATAAATTACATTTGGTAAAATACAGTAACACACCACTTCAAAGTGGGAAAAAAACCAAAGCCTGTTTGGACCAACTTGGCAGGAAAAGAAAAATCAGGACTGGTCCTTTGTGCTAGCACAGACATGAGTGGCAGAAAGAAGAGCTGATAGGAGCAGGTTCATCAGGAGAAAAGTAAGAACCAAAGACAGCAACATTTTAAACCATTTTTATCTTTCCTCCCTTTTCTTCAGTTAAGAATTGTGTCCAATAACGATCTTAATACTCATCTGTTCTCTTCCATGTCTTTACCATTTTATGGAACACTTTAACCATTCCACCAGCATCACTCATGTACAGAAGGGCTCAGGATGGCAAGGAGACTCCATCACAAATCTGTTACTGTGATGTTCACTTAATTCCAACAGGAGAGGCAAGAGAAAAAGCCTGGCTGGCAGATTTATTGATTACATTTCACCAATGACCAGCAAGAGGCAAGCACTCTGAAAATCCCCAAAGGTGATCATTAGTACTGAGTGACTGTCACTAAACATTAGCACCATCAGCAGACTGGAACTAAAAGAACGTGTGATGCTTTAAACGTGTGGCCCAAGAGGGACTGCCTGTAGTCCAGAGGAAAAGTGCAACATCTTACATCATGTCACCAGTGCCTGAGACAGCTGAAGAGCTTTGTATTTATTTCTATACATACGCAGATATTCAAGCATACATAGATAAGACATAAAATTGGTCTAGCACAGGCGGGCAAATTGGGCAGGGCTGCCTACTATAAAACACAAAATTAATGTGTCAAGCTAATTTCGCGGTCCACTTGCCTGGAGCTGATTAGTACCAAATTAAACTTGGTCCTAATCAGCCTGAGTGTTCTGCAGGTAATACAGCAATCCATGGGCTACGCTGGCTGCTGTAGCAGCGTGCACATTATCTGCACATGCGGGGGAGAACAGGTTTGCCAGAATAATTTGTGGTTTCACACTTTCTAAAGCATTGCTAATTCGCCTGCTCTGGGTGCATTTTCATTTGAGTCTCACATTTCCATGGCACAGAGAAACCAGACATCAAACATGCAATTTTTTAACTGAATCTGAAACTTCTGATCCTTGGCTTGGCCAGAAAAGCGCTTTCTGTATCAGAGGTGATGAATTTAGTTATTACAGGAAGAGAATGAATATAAAGGTTTTGCCACTTCCCACTAGCTCCCGGCTATCTCCCTGTTCCTTTATCCCATCCTGTGATTCCCACACGTGCCTTTGTTCCATGAGAAACAGAAGGAACAATACCCTTTGTGCTGCTGGCAGACAGCTGCTTCTGATAGGACACACCACTACCTTCTGTGTACTGGAAGCATTGCCTCAGGCAGGGAAAAGACTGTTAGGTTTCCACTTTCTTGCCCACTCTATAACCCTTGCAAGGCCTCACACCCGACACAGTACCTCAGTAGAGAGAGTTCTGCATTGTAGTGACCTAGCAGCAGCCCCATTCAGCAAAGGGCCACAATGACAAAAGCAGGATGCTGTAGATGGTCCTTCCTCGCCTGGTGTTACCTGGCAGTCACTGCAGGAATCAGATGTGGGAGCAGGCTCTGGGAGGACACAGTCACCAAAAGTGTCTTATTGCTGTGAGCCTTCTCCTGCCTTCTGACTCCGTCTGACCAGGAACAGAGCCACTGTACCATCCTGCACAGAGGCTGCTGCAGTGTGCAACCCAGGCAGTGAGCATCGAGGCTGAGAAGTCCAGGGACTGGAGAGATTAATGTCTTACAAAGCGATTCAGCATGTAAATTGTAACTTGAAGTTAGATGTGTAGCCTAAAAGGAGGCATCTTCTAGAGGACAAAGTCTAAAGCAGCAAAAGGAAGATGAGCTTCCTCACAGCTTCCAACTGTACTTTGGGGACACTCAAGTTCCCCAGCACAATGGAGGAAAGAAAGGCAGCAGTGTGGTTTCTGCACGCAGCATGGGACACTGGGCATGAGCAGATGAGAATGTGGATTTGCAGCTCTTCACTGAGGTCATGCAAGTCACCTTAGAGCCCTCTGCTTCCTTTGTCCCTCTTTTTTTGTTCTTTTGTTTTTCAACAAAACAGTCAATCTACTCAGATTTACCAGCACACCCTTGGTTCAAGTCAGGCTTCTGTGTCAGAGCACATTGCATAGTAGCCAGAGGAACTGTGCTCAGTGACCTGAGTCCCTGGCTACTGGTGGCCATATCTATGAACACTCAGTTTAGTGTCCTCACACAGTCTGTCCATGGGACATCTGGGGATCCTCTGATACCTTCTGCCTATCTATGTTTCACAAAGACCAACCTCACTGGCAGAGGAGCAATGAGGCTTGTTAATGCAAAGCCACTGAGACACAGCTCACAGGGTTAGTGAGCTTGGTCAGCCCTGCTGAGTTCTGGATGAGAGACTTCTCCTGCCAGAGTATACAGCCCTGTAACCCTCCTGGTCACTGTGCTAGAAAACAGTTCTTTAAGATAGTAATGAAGACAAGTGTAAGGTCACTAAAATTAAAATTATCCTGGGGATGGCTGCAGCCCTGCAAGGTCCAGCTCAGTTGTCTCAGCCTGGTTTACATTCTGTTTTTCAGTTCCAATTTGTATTTCTAAGCTTCCATCCCCAGAGAGATGCACAAGAGGCAGCTTTACAAAATGCTTACTTCTATGTCAGAATCTCTGTTTTCATCTTCCAGAAGTATTAATTGTGGATCTCTTGAACTAAAGTTTGAGAAAAGGCTCACTGGCTCACAAAATAATATCTCCACGCATCATCTCTTACCCAAGAGTGCGTCTGAGAGCAGCACCTTTTAGTGCTCAAGTGATATTCCTAAACTGTGACATTTTCACTCTCTTTAGGAAACACATTTGTTCAGAGGAATGGATTTGTGCTTGTAATTGCTGTTGCTTCCAAGGAGTAAAAAAACCCAAAGCTGTTTTGCCACACTTTGCCAAGCCTTATCCCTGTGTTTCCACCTTGCACTAAAGTATTGGCAATTATTTTTAAAGTCAAAATGGGATAACAAAGCAATTTACATCATCCATCGCTGCTCCCTGGCATGAATAAATTACAAGGCACCATGACAGATCAGTTGTGGGGAATGGAACAATTTGCACCAAACCCTCTATTTGTGTGTATAATCTTTTGAAGATTTTCTGACCTCATCTATCAAAACAGCAGATTGAATTCCGTGAACTTTAAGTAATACAAAGCTGTTTATCTCACAGTCTCATGGGGAACCTCTAATCTAATCAGCTAAACTCAGGACGCAGCCACAGGACTAAAGAGAACAGCCCTAACTCAGCATGAATGCCAAAATCTGTTTGCCATTCACCTTGGCTTGCACGGACAGTGAGGTCTTAGGGAGAATCATCTCCTAAGGGTGCATGGATGACACTGCATGCAGAAGGACCTGTCTATTGATTGCAGCAGCTAGAATGCAATAACTGTGCTTAAAGATTCATCAGCAGATGCCAAGAGATCTTTGCTTTCTTTAAGAAAAATCCCCTTATCTTCTGTGAACTACATTTTCCCCTTCTTTTTCAGTTTCAGCTGCCAGTGCCAGCAGTGGCTGTCCAGGATGAACCCGCTGCCCTCTTGCAGCCAGTGCTCCAGGGCAGGAAGGCATGGGGCAGGGGAGAGGATGTGCATTAACTTGTTATCTTCTAAAAGTTAAAGACCTAGTACTCAGTTCAAATTCATGAAGGGAAACATGTTTCCCTTTGTGAGGAACACTAACGCGATGAATACACAGGTGAGTCTGAGCTGCTGTATTGCACCTCAGGGCTTCCTGAAACCTTAGTGATGCCAAAGCCTCTCAGCAGCGGTCTCCCCCTCAAGCAAAACGTTTGCATGCCAGCTCAAGCTTGTTCTGCTGTGTCAGTGCAAGCCACAGACATCATGCATCATTCTCTAGGAAACAGCTCTTAGAAGGCAAAACTTCATCAGGACCTTTGGCGTGCAGCACTGTCCCACTGCTGCACACTCGCTACCTTCTACCACTGCCACAGCCACTCTTACTCTTTCCCACAGTTAAATCCTCTTTTATAATCCCCTATGTCAGGGTCACAGCTCTGTAGAGACTGGTATTAAGGGGATCCAAGCAGGCAGACTGAACAGAAAACAGGTCTCAGAGTTAATTTTGGTAGGTGCTGCACATATCCCTGGCCAGCTCATGCTTCAGAAGGGTCCCGGGCGAGCTACAATACATGGAGGCCTAAAAGCAAGCTGGTCTAGCCCTGCTTCACAGGTGGAGGACTGCAGCATTCTAAGTGGCACCTGCTGAGCCACTTGCTCAAAATCATCAAGGAGTTCTTGGTCACATAAAAATCTGAATTCAGATGACTCACATTCATGGTAAAATATTTAGGTTTAGGGGCTTGGCAGATTTCCAGGGGCAGATTTTCTTCCCAACAAAAAACAGAGGAAGGAATTGCTAATGCCCATGAAGTCTTAGCAACTGCCACAGAACTACAGAACTGCCAATGCTTCAAAAACTGCCAATGCTTCAAAAACTGCCAGCTGGTGTTCATCTAATACCTTTACCATTTCTCCAGGTACAGATATATGTGTGTGAGTTAAATGCACATTATAAATGTTATACCACTCTCAACGCCCTGCTCTATTTTCCTTCCTCTCATATGAACTAAGTGTCCTAAATCTCATTTTCCCCCTTACCAATCAGCTGCCCTTTCATGTCAGGGAAGAAAACGCCCACTCAGCAGAGCTTGAAAGGAACCTGTCTGCGGTTGGGAGGGAGAAGTCGAGGTGCTGCTTAACTAACTAAATTAAATACAACCAGAGCTCCAAGCAGCTGGCAGGTTTGATTTGGATGTAGGATGCTGTGAGATAGTGATAAGTGAGTGCTGAGGACTGCAGGGAATTAAAAGGCTGTACTTTGGTTTAATGGAGCCCCTTTCTCTCTGTGGCACATCCATTAAGGACGCTGTGCTGGCACCAGCACTGCCTGTGTCACTTCAGCTGGAAAAGGCCAGCTTCGAATAAGGCTCCAAAGGACATGAGCACATGGCTTTTGACGGGGGGCGGAAGGAGGCTGGGAGGTTGGAGTGAGGAGGGGGCAGTCTCTTCACGCTGATACAAAGGGACAGGAACAGAGGAAATGGTGCCAAACTGCATCAGGGGAGGTTCAGGCTGGATCTCAGGAAATATTTCTGCACTGGAAAGGTTCTCAAACATTGGAACAGGCTGCCCATGGCAGTGGGGATGTTCAAGCAGCCCATGGAGCTAGCGTATAGGGACATGGTTTAGTGGTAGCCCTGCAGTGCTGGGTGGAGGGTTGGACTGGATGAACTTGGAGGTCTCATCCCATGAGATGTTTTCTGTGATTCTGTGAGGTCTGCACTGTCCTTAGCATGCTCATAGACCTCTGAAGGAAAAGATGGTTTCTGCCAGACCAGAGGTTTAGATCCTGCTCTGAACTATATGGGAAACATCTGCCAAGCAGTCCAGGAAGGTCAGAGAGTGCAAAAAACTCATGTTGCTGTCACTAAGAAATTTTTCTGTCTCTACTCACAAATTCCTTAAATCTTGACATGAGTACAATTACAGAAACCAGTTTCTCTCTTCATTTCACTCTATTTAGTAGAGCACTAGGCAGCAGTTTGTGCTTAGTCAGTATTCCCTTGGCCTCTCCTGGTATTAGTATTTCTCTTCATGTAGGCCCTGCTCTAAGGACCAATGAAGATAGGGAAAATGTTTTTCAAGCCTATGAAACGACTGTAAAAACTTCCCCTTCACCAGAGTAAACACCAGGCAGGTGTAATGCCTGAAAGTGTCTTTAAACTCTGCTTTCTGAGGACTAAAAATGTAAATGAAACTTTGATTTCCTAATTAGTACAACAGATGTGACACATCTGCCTCTGGTAACAAGAGGAACTTTTCTTACATTCACAAAATACTATGAAACCTCAAGTGAAAAGACTGCCTGGTTGCTGTAATACACTGTGCTTCAAACCACCTACACCTCTGCAGACAGGTCAGGTTAAGCAGTCAATATTTTAAGCCTTTTTATTCCTTTTCTTTTAAAAATACTATTTTTTTCTCTGTTTGGAGGATTTAAACCTTCAGTTCTCAAGCATGGAGACTACTGGTCACTAGATTCTGAAAGAGTTTATTGTAAGCCATCCCCTTGAATGCCACACTTTCTAACTATCAGGTAAAAAAATGAACACCAGAGCAATTCCCAGGACAATGAGTTAGGCAACACCCATTTCCAAGAAGCAGTCACTACAGAATCTTTGGTTTTCTGCACTATCCAAAGCTAGTCTTTAATTTTCACCATTTCTTGGTCTATAGATGCCAGTTTATGTAATAAAAGAGCCTGAGAACATGTAAATATATTTGTTCCCTCATGCAAAAAGCTGCATACTTAGGACTAATTTTCTGTAAAATGTGTGCTGAGGAGAAAGGAGGAATTGTTTTGAATATGATTTACTTGTTCCATACAGAGAAGAAACCCTATACTTGGTTAAAGACAAGTGCCACACAATTTGGAAGGCTATTTCAAAAGGAAAAGCACCAAATCACATGAGTCTGCACACAGAGTAAAGGCAGAACCAAGAGAGATTCACAGTACAGAAAGAAAAATATCCCTCCAGAGGTGATGGCTCTCCAACCAGATCCAGTCCTTCTCTTCACCTTTAATTTATTTTATCTGGTAGTTTTTCATTTGTCCTCTCCTGGAGATGAGGTTGGTACCACTCCCTGCATTACGTCAGTCAAGAACTCCAACTTGTATAAAAAGCTACTCTGGATTGAGGCACAGTCACCAAAAATGTCTTGTGAAGAGACAGCTCTGTGCCTGGAAGTGAAATGTGGTGGTTGGTGTGCTGGCCTAAGTGACCAATGCAAACAAATAGGCTGCATTTATGCAGGTAGAGAGCACAGGTATGCAGTGAGAGCCATCAGAGAACCCCAGAATGGCGCAGGTTGGAAGGGACCTCAGAGCTCATCTACTCCAACCTCCCTGCCATGGGCAGGGACACCTCTCAACTAGACTCAGCTGCTCAAGGCCTCAGCCTGGGCTCTCTGCCTTTAAATTGCCAGGATTATGCCCACTACTGCACTGGAATTGTTAATCTGGGAGAGAAAAGTAATGGGAAGGTGTGGCAGTTATCACTCTGGGTGGATCATTTTAGGACAGTTTATTGTGTGTCTGCACAGCTCAGCCCAGGATGGGCTCTGCCTGCTCAAAAGCCAGCCTGTAACTGCTCCAGCTGGAGGACAGGCATAGTCAGCGCAACACCATGACCATCTGCTGCCAAGTCACAAAAGCTGGGAACCCTTCTTTTACAAAAGAATTAAGGCCCTTAATGCAAAGAGTGGGCTCTCAGAAATAGTGTGGTATTTCCTGGTGGCTGAGGGTATGGCTTTGGAAGGGAACCAGTTCCCCCAGTAATCACTGGGGCAATGTGTTCTCCTGCCTTGCCAGCAATTAGCGCTTTATAAAGCCAACTCCTCATACAGGGTCTGGCCTAGGACGTTCACTTCTGTTTTCATAGCAACACCCGAGAGAGCTCCTGCAGGCTGTCTTTAGGCCCAAAATGGCTGCAGCCTGATCTGGCAAGGCACTTGAGTGCCACAATTACAGCACACTGGGTAAGCCTGTGTCACAGCCCTCGGGCATGTCTTCTTCCACAACACACTTGTTTGTCCAGTTACTTTTATTTTATTTAGCTTATGAAGTATGAGCCCTGACCTATTCTACAAGAATCTCTGGAATGATTTCCTTGTCTCCAAAGCCTAATACCATCCCAGCACAGCCTTGCAAGACAACCAGCAACACTCCCTCTCCACACATTTTCTCAAAGCTCCCCCAGCAACACAGACGTGCAGGGGAGAATGATGAACAAATGGAACTAATATAGTGCAGACAATAAAATTCAGTTAATAAAGCAATATCTGGGTACAGGCCACAGTAAAACAAACCTTGTTTGCTGTAAGAGAGAGAACTGTAATTTTCCGGCAGCAAACACAAGAGCTTCCTTACATTGGATTAAACATGATCACAGGAAAAGCAAGCAAACAGAGCCAGTCTTGACGTAGCAGTTCTCTTTCTGGTGGCATTTCCCCTCATCTCTGCAGAACTATTCACTGTTCTTTCTGGATTGCACAAATGTGCCACTGGATCCTGGTTCAGCTGAATTCTAAACACACCTGTAAGACAATACTAGATTTTGTCCCAGTGTCCAAACACAGCACCTGTGTAAACTCAACTGGTCACCTTCCTGTACACTGTTGTCACAGGCACACGGCAGATGAAAACTTATACTGGCTTTTGGCTAAGTAAGGAAAAAAGCTCACAGGCACTCTTGCATGTGTGGTACTGAGCAGGCATTCAGCTGCCAGACATAGTTTCCTGATCCACAGCAGTATATGGTATCTTGTATTTCATTTGGCCACACTACAACTGTTTAACTTCCTCCATTCACCAGGCTTTTCTACTGACATCTTTCAAACCACTGATTATCTATCATTACTGCCTGCAAGGAATTGCCATGCATTTCCTCACTGCAGAAATAATCAGCAGTAACAATGCAACATCAAGCTGCTACTTTTTTAATGAGCTGAGAAACAGAACCATTAATTTACAGTAGCTTCTCATGCCCCGATAAAAACAGACCCATTTTCATGTTAATAAAATCAACCCCACCAAAATTACCTGTAAAACACACCTAGAAGCATTTACCTGAACTAATTTATACTACCTGTTATTTGAATAGAATCATTTAGCTTGGAAAATAGCCTTAAGATTATCCACTCCACCCCTTAACCCAGCACTGCCAGGGCACCGCTAAACCTTATCCCTCAGTACCACATCTGCATGGCCTCAAAACCCCTCCAGGGGTGGAGTCTCCACCACTGCCTTAAGCAACCTGTTTCAGGCCTTGACAACCCTTTTGGGGAACAAATGTTTTCTCATGTCCAAACTAAACCTCCTCTGGGACAACTTGAGGCCATTTCTTCTTGTCCTATTGCCTGTTCCTTGGGAGAAGGGACCAACACCTACCTGACCCCAACCTCCTTGACAACCTTTTTGGGAAAGATGAAGTACAGTGGCTGCAAGATGCTTAGCTGATGAACTACAAAGCAGAAGTCCAGCATGGTTCTATAATTCTAAACAATTATTTTAGAAAATCTAAAATCCTAACATTCCAACTCCACAGGCACCTGCCACTGTCCTGTAGTTTAACGACACCAATGATAAAAGACCCAGAAATGCCTAAGTGCACACAGAGTACCAAGGCTGAGATTCTTATGAGCTTAGAGGTTAAATACTGCAGGCTAAATTTTAAAAGGAGTTTTGATGTCTACAGGTGCACTCCATTGGCTGTCATCAGCACACTGCCAGCTTTACCTATGTCCGTTAGCAGGCACACAGATGTTGAGGGCACATTCCCATGCTTGGAGGTCAGATGCTAGTGAAATGCTATGGTCCTGAGCCTTCCTCCCCAGGCTTCCCTCCTGCTGCCTCCCAGCACGACAGCGGGAGGGAAAAAACACAGCTCAGAGGAGACTAAATTGGAATAGTTGAGCTCAAATAAGAGCATTTTTACCTCCTCAGGACTGTTTCATGAAGTCTTTGTTGCAGATGAGCAGTGGAAAACACCAAAAGATAGCTCCAATTAAAACCAACAGTGGACTAATTTTATACAGGAAATATCCCACTTGTGTTTCATCCAGAGACAGATGCCTCTGTATCAGGGATTTATCTCCCCCCCAAGAAGAAAGGAGCAGAAACATGATGTAGCAGTGCTCCCAAGTTATTGACCTGATTATATCAAGTCTAGTAAGAATGCTGCTTTATATATTCAGAGGCTTCTGTTCATTCCTGAGTATGGTCCCACAGGTTTTTTTCTATCTATTGGCTGTAAGCAAGATGGAGAATATCTTTGGACTCTGAAGCCCATATATATTCACATGGAAAATATTTGCCTCAGCAGCCTAACAACCTCTTGCAGAAAGATGCAATCTTTCATTTACATGATGATGAGAGGGCAAAATGGATTGAGAAGTGGCTGATCACTCTGAGATAGACAGAAAATGACGGAGCCCCCTTACACCCTGAGCCCTTTAGGTGCAAGGGAACTGTGCTTGTGCCTGAGGTGTCTGTGCAGGGGATTCTCTTGTGTAGCATACTGCCACCTTGTGCAGTTTCCACATCAGAAAAGTTGATATAAAACTTCATGGACTGGACCAGTATCTCTTCCAGGAAGTCCCATCTGTGCTCTAAGCCAGCTAGATCGATGCCATAAAGCTGTGTCAGTGCAGGACCCTTACTTTTATCTTCCAGAACCCAACTAATTGTTTTCTAGACCCATTGTATAAATCTTGTCAGGAGTAAATTTATGCACAGAATCACAGAACGTTAGGGGTTGGAAGAGAACTCAAAAGCTCATCTAGTCCAACTCCCCCACCAGAGCAGGAGCACCTAGGGCACGTCACACAGGCAGGCATCCAGGCGGATTTGAAATGTCTCCAGAGAAGAAGACTCAATACATACACAGTAGTGTAGCCATTCTGCAGCTGTTGTTAGCTGCCATTCTAAATCAAATAACTCCTTTTGGTTTTTCTCTTTCACCCACTCAGTGCAGGCACACAGCCCTAGTGGGACAGCAGAGTGTGCTGCAATCTCCTGAAGCATCTACATTTTCTTCTGTACAGTGCCATGTACAGCAGGGTCACTACTGGTCCTGGGTCAGCCCTTTCTCTCCAGGAGAGCAGGAATCCCATTGCTGTACATTCAGAGGAAGGGAAGTTGCCTTGGACTGGCCATAATTTTTGTTCTGTTGATGTCCCAGGTGGAGAGCTGTCTCATTCAAGTTTGGAAAATGCCTGGGTGGCCTTTGTTGCCCACCTTTTTAGACACACTCACCTCATGGAAGCTCCTTTGGCTCAAACAGATGAGTCCATGAGAACTGGCAAAAAAATTTCTGCTGCTCTGGGATCTGTGAGACTTGCATGCATGAGAGGCAGAGAGGTAGCTGGTGTGGGAGGTGCCATTCAAAGCAAAACTCCTGCACTGCTGCCTCTGCAGGACAAAATTATTCTTTTCTGCTGCTGCTCTCTGCATGTGAGCCAAGGCCACAATCCAGGCTGGTGCCTGCACAGGAGCAGAGAGAAGAAAGCTGGCTTTGTACCTTAGAGCTGAATTCTGTGAGGCACAGCACAGCTTTCTGGAGGTCATGAGCTTGCCCAGCTACGTCAGATCAAACCTCCCAGGGTAGCACCCCTGAGGAGAAATCAGACTCCTCCTGTGCTATGAATGCCAAAGAGCTGCAGCCTATTAAATGCTTCTACTGCCTTCTAGGGAATCTTACACTGGCTTAATTATGCTGCATCTTCAGGCCAAAGCCTGATCAGCTACAGTTCACTCGCAGCCATGCTGCCCAGCTGCATGCAGACCCACACAGGGCAGGATTCCAGAGGCAAGCCAGAGACACAGCTGACACTGAACCACACTGGGAGCATCTCACTTCTGTACTAACCTAGTACCCAGAAGAAGAACTAGGAGCCTCTTCTGCTCTTTCAGACCCTGCCACGTCTTAACTAGCGTACCTTAGGTGTTAGAAATACTGCTCTGACTTCAGCGTATGCAAGGACACCAAAGTTCTCATTCCTGTTCCTTTATGAAAGGTTCCACCAAAGAAAAGGCCATTTCAGACATCAAGAATACTAAGATCAGGATTTAAAGCTGTAGTCCATAGGTCATGGCATGCCAGAAAGAAAAATACTCAACAATTTGTCATTCAGGTTTTATTTTTCTTATGCCAAGGTAGGGGAGATGTTGGTTTTGTGTTGAGTCTTGCACCTGGGAAAGCTGAGTCATTTTTGTATGTTTGGTAAGATGCTTTCACACCACTGCTCATTCTCTGCTGCTCTGCAGCCCCACACATCCCAGTGTGATCACACATTTTACGTGTGCCTTTTACGTTAGATACAATTTCTGTGGTCTCTGAGTCACCTCTAAACCCAAGTTTTTTTCAATCTCCATGTCTCCATTTTTTTAACTGACCACTGCTGAGCCCTTAATGCCCACCCATGCCCTGCCTCACTCCATGCCTGCACACCTCTGTGCCCCTCCTGTTTCTCCCTCTCCCAAGGCCTCTGCTATCATACCAAGTCTGCATTTCTCTGCATGACATCGCTGTGTTAGAGCCATAAATATTCTATACAGCATAACTTCTTATTACTGTTGTCTATATAAAGCTATGGTTGTACCACACAAAGATAAACAAAAGTAAAATGAATTAGCCACAGGCATTCAGCCAGGTAGAGAATTTGCTGGCACAGCTAAAGCAGGGAAAAGCAAGCTGCAGGCAGGTCAGGAGTTCAGACAGAGCAAACTTATCAAGCCTCAGTCTGGGGGGCCTTACAAACTCAGCACAGAGCCAATGGCCACTTACCAGCAATGGCCACACCTGTTAGAGGGCTACATGGACAACGTCATGATGCCTCTGAACTGAGATGGGGCAATGCCACAGGAAGTTCTGATCCAATACACTGTCACTGTGCCTACATCTCCAGAGAAAGAAGGCATTTTTCTCTGAAGTTAATTGTTTATTGGTGTCTCAGACCCTTTACACTGTCCTGTCTGCAGTCTCTTTAGGAGGGGTGGACCCCTAAGGAAGTGTTTGCTCTGAGAGGCTGAAGCAGAAGCTGCCTCTGACCAGGTAAGATGTGCTTTGGGAGTTGACAGAGAACTGATAGCACTGATTTTTAGCAACAGTGGGATGTTTTCCTTAAGAAGTACATTTGTACCTCTAGAGGAAAGTTCACTCTGGCTAGAGATATGGCCAGGAGCCATGTAATAATCTGATGGTCAGGAGACTAGCCTGGATGGACCCAATAGCTTGCAGCAGCCCAGTGAATCCCTTGATTTTTTTTGTTGACAACAGATTCTGCCTGTGCACTCTGCTATCTACAAAAGAAAAGCAGAATCTACCAGTCCTCGTAATAGCTACAAATTAAATAGCACTGCACCACTTATCACAAACGAAATACAGCAGAATATGAAGGCAAATAAATTCCCTTGCCTGTGCTTTCTGCTTATCGTGGGCCTATCCATGTCATCATCTGAGCCCTTACATGAGCAGCAAATCAACAGCAAGTCCCTGGTGGGTTATCAGGGGTGTTTTATTAACAGCACCTTACTCCTCAGTAACCAAATCCTCTCACTAGAGATGAAGTCTGCTTGAAGAAACTTGTAACTTTCTTTTCCAGTCTATAACCACCCCTAACCTCAACAGTGAGCCTAAACCCCACTCCTGTTGTGATTAAACAGAGCACCAAGTGATCCCCTCTGGCACAGACTTTTGAGAAGACAGAGGATTCAGCTGCATCACCTCTATGTCCTGTACGTCAGTGTTGCCTTGCTCTTTACATTTTACAGATTCTAAAATAAACCTTGAACTTGAGAAGAGCGTCAGAGCTGGCAGCGTTGTGCTTCTCCAGTTAACTGAGTTTGGGTGGCAAGGAGAATGTTGCTGCTCCGACTGTAACCCACCCAGGAAAATCACTTTATAGGAATGGGAACCCTTGCAGTAAACATCTGCACATGATGGATGGTCTGAAGCCTTAGGTCCTTCCACTTCACAGACACCATTGAAATGCCATCAGTCACAGAGCAGTTTTCAGTCATGGTATCAATCAAAGCCACATTTTAGAAGAAATCAAAGCAACACTTTACTTGCTGAATGATCAGATCTCTGCCTTTCAGTGCTCATGGCTCTGCCCTGATTTTCACTGAGTTACTTTGTGAAGACCAAATATAACAGTTTCTGGAATTGGAAGTGTGCTGGGCTTCTTCTTAGCCAGCAAATTCTAGCAACCCTCTGAAAAAGTTAATGCCCCAAACCTACACTACTAGGTGGTTAACACAGTACCCAGTTAGACTAATGTCTTAACCCCTCATTCAGGCAGGAACCAAGGCTAGATTCCAGCCTTTTTTTTTTTTGAAGGAATAAAACCAACTGAAGTGATTCTTCAGTCTTTATAGAGTTCAGAAAGAGGGCTTTGTCATAACAGAATCTTAATGAACTGGAAGCACTGCACCAGGTGAGTTTTGGCGGAGCTGATTTTGGTGTGTTCTGCAGACAGGACCAAGGTAAGAATTTTATGCTGAACAGGCTGCCTTGTGCTTCAGACAGGGCAGGCAGATTTTCCAGCCAAGAAGCTGGGCAGCCTCAGTGGAGGATGCATTTTTCTCATTTAAGGAGGTGAAGTTTGTCTTCATATCTAAGCAGCACAGCAACAGCTGTGACAATGCTCTGCAACTATCACCAGTCCTAACTGTAATAAGGTGGTTGTGTTCAGAACTAAGTCTCCAAACGACATGAGCTAAGGCAATGATTCAGCCTTTCACCTACTTGCACCAGTCAGTGGCATCAGATGAGTATCTGGCTCATTTCTTTTACATTCCTCACCATCTTTTGGCCACAAGAGCCAAGCCTAAATATGTAATCTTGATCCCAGTGAGGATAACTGCAAAGCACTGGAGTGCGCCAAAGGCGGAACCCTCACACAGACACTGTGGCTTTCACCACAGCAACTGAACCCTCTCTTCTGACCACACACAAGCCAGTACTTCTGTCTGGCACTTCCTGTAACCAATCCATGTTTCAAGAAAGAATACTGACCCATGAAACTCAGAGTATGTCCTAGTTCCTCTTCTTTGAAACACACACCAACTCTCATCACAGATTATCAGCAACTCAAGAAACAAACCCCGCATCTTGATAGCGACCACTCAGTGGAGGTGCTTTGAGCCAGCTCCACCACCCATTCCTAATGGCTTCAAACAGTTCCTGCACATTGCTCTGCCTGATGGCCAAGCTGTTTGCTTACTTGGTTAAGACAGGCAGTTCCTATGCCTGTTTTCAGTGGGATGAAGGTATGGGTGTGCTCCACACCAGCAGCTCCTGTGCAGGTCAATGCATAAACAGATATTTTGAAGAGCCTTCTAAAGTCAAACTGCCAGCTACTCACATGCCTGAGCGGTGGAACCAGTTAACAGCATCTGCTTTTCTAACTCAGATCTGCTCATACAAAAGGCCATCTAATGGTACTGGCACTGAGCAGTCACTGAGTCTGCTTGGCTGTTGCTGTGGCCTAAGGAACTAACATGAAACCTTTTCTGTTCCTAGGGATGGAAATGTCAATTCACTCCCAAAAAGCAGTAGCAAGCAAGGAAATGAGTTCTCAGAAATGCAGCAGTATACATTTCAATCTAGCATCATTGTGAATGCCTTTGTCTTTAGATTCTTTGTGGTTTATAACTTTACAATTAACAACCTGTAAAAACAGAGCAACACATGCAGAGCTTTAAACAATTTAGCAGTACTGCTTCCCATTTTTGAAGATGTCTTTTAATAGCTCTCTACAATGTATTTTAGAGTGTAACATGACATAAATTTCTTAGACTGGATTAAAGCATTTTCTTGAAAGCTGTCATCTAAAAAATATAGAAGTGTTTCAATTTAGCTGAGATATATTGAAAGAATGGAGGAACTTTGTGCTCAATTTTAATGTGTTTTTCAAGGTCTACTGATGTTTGCTATATTTGTTTTTAGCTGGTAAAGGAAAATGAGACAGAAAAAGAAAGTTGAGCTGGGTGAATGGTTCATAAAATTAGTTTGAACTTGCCTAAACAGAAATTTTATGCATCCCAAGCCTCATTTTTCTGCTGAATGTTCAAGCCAGCTTTCAGCTACACTATTCCTCTTTGCTTTTTCCTGTCACTCTAAAAATATTCTTACCCTTTGTGTGATTAGAGACAGCAAAATGTTTCCTTAATGCATCATTTTTTTCTTTCACAATACTGTAAAGGAAAGTCAGGAGAGACACAGCAATGTGAAAGAAACATGAGAGCTCAGGCTTAGTTACCTCCTGGCGGCTAAGAAAATGGCTAAACATAACAACGCAGGTGGAGAGCACTGACAGCCTCATGCACACAGAGCCCAGCCTGGCAGTTTCCAAGGACCCGTGCTCTTCCCATACTCAATCCCCTGAAAAGTTCAGGAGCCCTTTCCTAGTTCACCTCTTGACAATTCTTCTGCTTACCAAAGCAGTGCCACAAGCAATATGAGCTGGAGATTTGATTACAGAAGCCATGAGCAACACGGTGAGGGGGCTGCTTGTGGAGATCACCCAGAGCCGTAATCCCTGCAGATCAGCAGAGATGTATCCGCCTGCACTCTGCTAGATAAAGAGCAGCTCACTTCCCCCCGCTGTTTAGGGCTCCTTTCATCAGACATAGCACTCCTTTTTAAAAAAAGATGTTTACCAAACACAGGCAACTCCTGAAACACTTCCATTCGAGGAGTTACAATTGCCCTGTCAGACTTCAGCAGCAAGGTGACGTCGGGGGGACAACTTCAGCAACACCTTTTTTTAAGTGCTGCTTTGCCAGAGACAGGGGAGAGAAATGCTTACTGTTATTGTTTTGAAACAAAGGGAAATGAGAAAATGCTATCGGGTAAAAGAGAAGTGGTAGAATTAGGCAGAAGAGTCATACACTTATTTAGTCCTTTGTAAACACAGGGAGCTTCCCAAGTACTGAAGTAAAACCCACAGAAAGAGAGGGAAAGGTTGCTCAGAAGACTTCTGCTCTGATCCAGATGCATGAGAAGATTGCTTTGATGCTGACAAAGGAAACACTTTCAAAGCTATGGTGAAGGACACCGAAACTGCAGCAAGTTCTCCTACTGCTCATCAGGCCCTGGACAAAGAGGTGGCTCTTGGATCAAGCTGTTTATGAGAGTATGAAGGACAGAGAGGCACGGGCCAGAATGTGGATCAAAATGACAGTGCTGTTTTCTTCCAGGGCTGATTGATCTTGCCAGTAATTTCTAAAACAATTCTGAAAGTTTAAGATAGTGCCAGTGACTGAGGACTATATGGAACAAAGCTGAGGATCTAAATCAGAGCCTCTGGCTGCTCACTGGGCATCTCAGCCTTACTCAGGTAACTACAGTCCCAGTCCCATGGGCTGGTTTCTCACAATGTTCAACTGCAGCTGATTTGGCTGAGCTAGTTCAGAGATGAGTCTGTACAGCAAGGATGGCTCAGAACCCAGAGTTGACCCCCAGGGGTAAGAGGTCACTGCTGGTGTTTTTGCTAATGAAGAGCATTCGGCCTTGGTGAAGGTGAGGCAGCCCAGGCTTTCCCATGCTGCTTGTGAAAAAACATTTTGACTGAAGCCTGAAGCTAGGACTAGAGATGTTTCCTTCTGTGATAAGATTTTTATCCTAACTAGTTTACAAGTTTTCCATCAAAGAACACCTGCCAAGGGCAGCATAAAGCATTCCTGGCATGACTGGGGGGAATGACAAGCAGGTTGGTTATTCATCACTGACAGTGGAGACAGCTCTAGTCCTACAGCCTAACCACACTGCTGAAAGCAAGCAGCTGGATATAAACCAGCAAAGAGCCCAAAAGTGAATCCTGGGAGAAATCACACGGACTGACTGTCCAGCCCTCGAGCTACCAAAATACCCAGGATAACAAGATGGCATTGGTTCTGCAAAAGAACCTGAGCCAACTTTAAACAATGATGGATAAGTCCACCTGCTCACTCTTCAAGAGACTCCCTCCACGTATGCAACCTGCCAGAAGACTTAATAGACTAGAAGTAAACCTGTCTCATGGCTGCAGCATTGGTTAGAGCAGTGAGTCAGTTGTCATCAGCAAACGGTAAGGAGCAAAAGAAGTGTTAGATGATTGTGCAGGCCCCTCAGGTTAGGGCTCTTCTACTCCAAATATCTAGGAAGACAGAGCTATCTAACACACAAGCAGCCATTGCTTCACCTGAGGCAGGTATCCAAACAGTTTCAGTGAAAGGTGAGTATTGCCCTGTTGCTACTGCTAAAATGTCACCATCAGGCCTGCCCCCAGAAGCTGATGAGCTGATGTGTGTGAGTCAGAGAGAAAAAGAGAAATCAGGAGAAGACTGGGCAGCTTCACTTGTGTTCATTACCTGAGGGGGATGCATCCTTCCCTGGCAGGAGAGAAGCGATGTTATTGGCAGAATGGTAACCTCAGAGACTGTGAGGAAGTCTCACCTCTCCTGCAGCTAATGGTGCACACCTGCCCAAGCATCCCTTTCTTGTCCAAGTAAGCCTGGGGCTGCATAGCCATGCCCTGAAGAGAAGCTGAACTCCACCTGTGTTCATCAGGAGCAAAGTTTACCTCTTTCCTTTGCTGTGTGGAATTTTCCCATGTATTACACAGTTTCCCCACCAGACTCTGATTATGTATGTTCTTTCCTTATCAAAACCAAAGAGAATATGAGCTTGGATCTTGCCATGGCTGAAGTCTGCTGACTATAAGCAGAGGGGAAAGTGCATGCTGTACATCCTTGCACCATTCAGACTCGCATTTGCTCCAGTCTGGTCTGTACACATCTTTCTCAGCATGATGGCACTTCAGAAGAGATACACTCAATCTGCACTGGAGCTGGCACAGGTGACCTCTCTGAAGCTGTGCAGATAATTAGTTGCCAGATCACTTTCTTAGCACAAGGCAAACACTAAAACACAGTGTGGACAGATTTGATGTCAAACCTGCAGTTTGCTAGCAGAGAAGCTCCTGACAAATATTCAATGCTTCTTCTTAAACACTAATAATGTTTCACAGCAGCTTTTTGTACCTAGATGGACAGAAGAGGAATTTCTTTAAATGAGAAGAAAATGATGATACTTAATAGCTAGCAAGGCTGGGGGAAAAAAAAAATCAATTCTGCTCTCTCCAAGTTATGACTTCTCAATGCAAAAAGTGAAGTTTTTCTAACAGTATTGATTACTACAGTTAAACTGTGAAAGAACAGATTATCCACTCATGTAAGTAAGGAGAAAAAGGACTTCCAGCTCAGGAGAGCTGTAGGAAGAACAATTCTGCTCTAATGCAAGAGGTTATTAACAATATGTCATTTATAGGTGTTCTTCAATTCCCTTTCTGCAAAGTGAAGCTAAGCTATGCTACATTATGGAGACTGCATGACAGCAGCTTCTTGCTTTAAAACTTCCCAGGGACTGCTGTGCAGCTTCCTCTGTTTGACACCTTCTCTTACAACCCAGAGGATCAGGCAGAGCTGCATCCTTGCAGACAATCCCAAATTAGGGTGAGTGCTTTGTCCTCCAGCAGGTAAAGGCTGGAGAAACCAGGATGTGGAAAACCTGGAGAATCTCCTGGGGTTCAGTAAGTGAACTCTTCTGCACCACCAAGACTGCCTATTGGGAAGTGACTGGCTGAGGACCTGTGGCAGTGATGGACATTGAGTTGAATGTCAGCCAACAATGCCTGCTCATCACAAATAGAACAAAATGCACACAGGGCTGCCTTGGAAGGAACTTGGTTAGCAGGTCAGGGTGGTTGCTATCCAGCTTCACTTGGTGCTGGTGAAGCTAAAAATGAACATGTGCTCAGGTTTCTGTTCCCCTGTTAGGGAGCTTTCCTGAGAAACTGGAGAGAGTCCAGCAAAAGGCTACAGATGGTCCAGGGCCTAGAGCATGGGAAGCTAGACTCCTGAAGCTGCTTGCTTTGGGAAAGAGGAGGCTAAATGGTGACTCAGTAAACTGCCTGTGACTACCTGGAGGGGATATACAAAAGGTGACAGAGCCAAACTCTCTATAGAAAAATATGACAGAACAAGGCTGTGGAGGCACCATCCTCAGTTAGACATATCCACAGTAACCTAATCCAGCCTTGACCAAGGTTTGTTTTGATAGGAGGCTGGACTGGTGACCCCATGGGATTTGTTTCAACCACCACTTAAAACATGTTATGATTTCCTAATATACACTCTAAATTAATAGTAACACATACAGAAGAATGCTAAAGTGAGAAGCCTCTGTCACAGTGAGATGAAGCTTCATCATTAATGCTGTTAATATAGTTGACTGACACAACTTTTTCTTGTATTTTTTTAATGGTTAAACATGATTTACTCTAGCACAGCAACACTGCTCCATGAAAAACAAAGCAGAATATTTTCCACATATAATTTAGACCATTATTTAAAAAAAAATATATATATAAAATTCTTCTGTAAAGCATTTCCAAGAAATCCTGAAATAAGCCAAGTCTTTTAGTATCTCAGCTGAGTTTCACTGAATATTTTCCAAATCTCTTCCAGCTGATGGTAAGGAAGCTAATGGCAGGAATTTTAATAGCTCCAGTGTGAAGCCAAGTGAAACTAAATGTTTTCAACTGATACATTCAGACACGAAAAATCAATTCCAAAAATGTGAACATTCACAACGGAAAGAAGGCTTAGAAGAATAGCTACTAATGGGGACCATTAGGCTTTCATGTGACTAATTGAATTGAAACAAAAAAATACTCAGGAACTCTGGAATGTGAAAATCAGAAATGTTCTTCTTTCCCTCTCACACAACGCTTTCCTGTCCTACTGTTCTTGCTCCCTTACTCCTGAATTCTCATCTCTCTCTTATTCCATAGAATCATAGCATCAAACAGGTTGGAAGAGACCTCCAAGATCATCCAGTTCAACCTATCACCCAGCCCTGTCCAATCAACTAAACCATGGCACTAAGTGCCTCATCCAGGCTTTTCTTGAACACATCCAGGGACCACCCCCCTGGGCAGCCCATTCCAATGCCAACCACTCTCACTGTGAAGAACTTCCTCCTAACATCCAGGCTATACCTCCCTCGGCTCAACTTGAGACTGTGTCCCCACTTCTTTTGGAGAACACCAAAGAGCAGCACTTTTAAGAGCTTCATTCTCTACCTAGCTGCATTTTTCCTACTTTGAATTTGGATACTCTGAAACATTTAGATGATTTTTGGGGTAAAACACAGATATTTCAAAGGAGTACTTATCATGACATATAATTATTTGGTCAACTTAGGGTAATTTCAGATGGAGGCCAGAATAAAGCAGCAACCAGTCTGTGAATGACTTTCCTATACTGCTTACATTATGCAGCTGGGGAAAAACTAGCATCTTGTCAGGTATATGAGATTATTCTGCTTATTAAAAGAATATGATTGGAAAGCCCTCAATATTCAGGTCAAATACCCCCAAAATAATGTTTACAAATTTTATTTGCATTTAAATGCTGTCAGCACAACATTACCAGAGCACATGGAAAATACAACTTGTCACTTACTCCTGTATTGCCACTCAGACCCATGTGTCTTCCACATTTCAATTCATACCACTTGCCCAAATTAATATGCAATAAAGAGAGTTGTGAGCTTCCTTAGCAGGGCAGGAGAGAATTTTAGGTTTGCTCTGAACATTCTGCCACTTGCATTCCTGTCTGTCAGAATTTTCCTTGAGACTGTTGGTATTTACATCAGAGTCATTGCTTTTTGGATACAAGTGCATCGTACTGACGTGCATACACCAAAGAGGGAAGACACAAGGCAGGGCAGCGTCTGGTGCAGTAAGACATCCCCTGCAGGAGCCTCTGTGAACTGGAAATGAATGATGTACTCAGAGAATTTATCCTTCACTGTGAGGCTCAGTGCTCAACTGAAAGCATTTGGCATCACCACAGTTCCTTTCTCCTTTCTCTGGGGAAGCTCCATGCACTGCATTCCCTTGCCCTTAGTGCTGTAGTAGGGGTTCAATGGCAGTGCTCCTGAGTACCTTAGTAAAGCAAGAGTGAATAATTCTTACTCCGGTGCTCCAGCACAGGACTGAAGGCATGCAGGATGGCAACTGTCTAGCTCTGCTCTGACAGGTGGACGTATTAAATGAAGCATTCAATCCAACTAACCAATTAAACTAGCACACTCCAAGAAAAAACCCTCTAAATTGCTAATCCAGTAGAGTTACACAATGGCAAAGAGCTTCAGAGCAGTACCAAGAACAAGCTAAACTAATGAGACTGTAAACCCCAGAAGGAGACGAGCTTGTGTTATCCCAGCTGGTACCGTTCCCACAGTGCTGCACACTGAAATGCTAGATATGGGATCACAAAAAACCCAAGTGATGGATCTGCGATGAAGAAAAGCCTCTCAGTCTTTACTGATGAGGGATCAGAGAGCAAGACAAGAGAGATGAATGCCACTTCCATCACTGAGTACATTGTAATCCAGTTCAGGAAGCAGAACTGGGACAGGCTCCAAAGAGCCATGCATGCCAGTCCTGTTAGCAGGAGTGGGGATGTTAAAGTTGGTTCCAGAAAGAAAAGATAAAATAGAACAGCAAAAAGAGTGGCAAAATAAATAATTTAGCTTCGTGGTGAAAAGACTTTTTTTTAATGTCACATTTCCAATCTTTGAACTGTTTTGGCAATGCCTTCTTTGGCTTATTTGTCACTTGTCAGACAGAGAAGAACTTATCTCCATGGCAACACATTATATTAAATGTAGGAAGCAGAACCTATCTATCTCAGCATCTAAGCTTATTAAAGCTCATTAAATAGTAACCTACAGTAAGAGGGAAATAGGGACCCAGAGTGAAGCATTTGTTCAAGGAAAATAAAATACACTGGTGGACACCAGCTAAAAATGGAATCTTGCCTACCTTCAGGAGGTTGAAAACAGCATCCAAACAGATTTCTAAACAGGAACAGCTTTCTAGGCTAGGGAAGATCTGCAGGTCTGATCACTACTCTAAAGGCAGTATGCAACACAGAGAGATGAGATGCTGAGACACTCAGTGTTACTGAGGAGGTAGGACAGGAGGAACACCACAGGCAGAGTTTTCTGAAACTGGAAGCCAGGCTGAGTGAATGGCATAGTAAGAGAAGGAGTGATCTCAGGGGCTGGCATTAGCAGGTGGGTGACCTTGACTGGGACCCAATAAACTGTAAGTGGAGGGCATTCAGCACGTACAGGAATGGACCCATAAATCAAGTGAAACTTGGGATGGCCGCAGCAAGGCAGCTCTGGAAAGAATAGCTCATATACTGCCAACACAGAGCTGTGAAATAAGGGACTCTGGGGGGTTGTGCAACCAAACCAATTAGTCTTAAGATGGACAATTTAAGTTAACTAATCAAGTCATTTATGCAACATCTTTTTACCCCTTTATTCCAGCAGTGGTATCAAACACTATGGCCAGCTCAGGAAATGCTTTAGCTGCTGGTCAGTGGGCGGTGGGAGACTGTTCAGAGCAGCATATGCTCTGCCCTCATGGCTGCAACCAGCTGCTGGCAGGACATGCAGCTGCTGTGAGCCACAGGACCAGTTGTGCAATGAGCATAGCATTCACAAATCTCTCAGTCTCCTTTGCTTTACAGGACCAATGTTTCCAAGGTGTATGTCCCTTTTTAATCCACATAGGAACACTGCTGGAGTTTTTTTCTGTACTCTATTAGACATTAAACAATCATAGAATCAATGAGGTTGGAAGAGACCTCTAAGATCATCCAGTCCAACCTAGCACCCAGCCCTGTCCAGTCAACTAGACCATGGCACTAAGTGCCTCATCCAGTATTTTCCTGAACACCCCCAGGGACGGTGACTCCACCACCTCCCTGGGCAGCCCATTCCAATGCCAATCACTCTCTCTGTGAAGAACTTCCTTCTTACATCCAGCCTATACTTCCCCCAGCACAATTTGAGACTGTGTCCCCTTGTTCTGTTGCTGGTTGCCTGGATGAAGAGACCAACCCCCACCTGACTACAACCTCCCTTCAGGTAGTTGTAGACAGCAATGAGGTCACCCCTGAGTCTCCTCTTCTCCAGGCTAAACAACCCCAACTCCCTCAGTCTCTCCTCATAGGGTTTGTGTCCCAGGCCCCTCACCAGCTTTGTTACCCTTCTCTGAACACCTTCCAGCACCTCAACATCTCTCTTGAATTGAGAGGCCCAGAGCTGAACACAGTACTCAAGGTGTGGCCTGACCAGTGTTGAGTACAGGGGAAGAATAACCTCCCTCGTCCTACTGGCCACACTTTTCCTGACACAGGCCAGGATGCCATTGGCCCTCTTGGCCACCTGGGCACACTGCTGGCTCATCTTCAGCTACTATCTACCAGTACCCCCAGGTCCCTTACTTCTTGGCTGCTCTCCAGCCACTCTGTCCCCAGCCTGTAGCGCTGCTTGGGGTTGTTGTGGCCAAAGTGCAGAACCCTGCACTTGGCCTTGTCTGTTCAAACGTTACTAAGACAAGGGAGTTGCTAATAGCTGCACTCCTGAAGTTACGGACAGTCTCAATATTGCATGTGAGCATTCCCCTTTCAGAGCTTGGTGACCCAAAAGCCATCAGCTCCTGACTCACAGCAGACATGTAAGTGGTAGGTGTTACAGAAACTGTTGAACACTTTCAGTTTAATTCAGTTACTATCTGGGATAAGGTTATATGTGCTTTTAATCTGCCCAAACTACATTCCACAATCCTGACAACCAAAAAACATGAAAATTGGTTAAAAGCTTCCTTTGTCCACTTGGCTCATTTTCACTTGCTCCATTAATAAAATCTCCTTAAGTTTCCTTCCACAGCAGGCATCAGGAGAAAACAGAAAGTACTAAAATGAATGAACAAGGGGCTCGTTCAAAAAGCGTTCACTCTTGGTAAGAGTTACCTGAGCAGGAAAACAGAAAGAATAATAGAACAAAGGCCTGGTGGAAAGTGAATCTCAGCATGTCTGCTCTTACACCTTGGTGCTGGGCTTCTAACCACAGTTAAGAATTTATTCATATTACTCCTCTCCACATTCTCCATTTCATACTCTGGTGGGCAACATAGGAAAAAAGTGCAAAATGCACTAGGACTCAATAGGAGAGATACCTGGATGGGTTTTAATCAGCTGAAAGCTGATGTGTCCCACTTTGCTATGGGGAAAGCAGCCTTGAAGCCCCAGTTCCAGGGCTATTTCAGGAGCTGCTGAGTTCACTCAAGGTTATGCTGTACTCTCCCCCTGCTCATGGCCACCAGCCTCAGCTGCATCTCTGAGATGGGTGCTCCCAGGTGTGGTTTTTACCAGCTGGACTGTGATGCTGAAAGGTGCAGCTCAGATGAAGCCTGAGTGATACACTGCCCTGCAGGTACATGCCTCGCTTCCTCCGGCACACAACACCTGCCAGCCTGCCTTTCAGAACCTGCTACCCAGGGCTCACAGAGGCTATAAAAAGGTAGGCTACAGTCAGAGTGAACTCATTATGCCAACATAATTTTCAGGAATGAGAAGAACATTCAGTGCTGTAGTGACCACTCCAATTAAGACTGCAACAGCAAAGCTACTCAGCGGATGAAATGAATTCAGTCTTAAGACTCTTCTGGTCCGAAACACAGCCAGCATTACATAAGCTGTCCCCCTGCAGACACAATTCTACACAGGAAAAATACAACCTCTCTCTCCTTTAAATCAAAATAATCATGCAATGACTTTCTCAGAGCTGTCTTAGCAGACAGAGGCAACACAAGAGATACAGCTAGTATATTTTCTGTGTCTGGCTGTAGCAGCTCTATGAAATTCATCTCTCCAAACAAGAAAATGTTGACATTGGGATCTCAGCAATGTAAGTCACTATGATGCTACTGTCACCTTTCCACTATCATTGTAATTTATTTAAGAATCTTTACATGGCCATATTAATACTTACAGCAGCCTGCAGACTGGTGGAATAACATTGCTTCTCTCAGCTTTTCGTAGGTGCTTCTCTGAGGTGTTAAGTGCTGACAGTCAGGAGACAGAATGTCCCTGCAAGAGCTTGCCTAAAGGACAGCGTTTTCATGGAGCAGGGAGCCAACACGAGACACTATATTTCCCCCCCCCCCCCCCCAATTGACTTCCTTCAGCTGCTAATTTGTTAAAGGAAAAATGCCAATATCCTTCAAAAGTTCCCGTAAAACTCAGCTACAGGACACTTCAAAGCAGTGCTCTAAAGCTAATAACCTGCAGGAAATGACAGCAGTAAACTAATGAGGGTTTTTTTTTGTTTGTTTGTTTGCTTGTTTTTTTCCACAGTGAGGTGAAATTCACCACTGTTTGGGGATTTATGCAACGATTTATTCCCATCTCATCAGGCAAACAAAGGCTTCCTGCTCACTCCTCATCAAAGCAGAACAAAAGGTGCATCTTCTTAAGCATGTCCTGGACTGCACTGGGAACAATCAGCTGGTCAGCAGCACAGGGAGCAGAGAAGACAGATTTGAACCCAGTGTAGCAGGCATTACTACGATAATGAGATGCTAATAGGACAATAAACTATAAGAGCACTTACATAATTATAACCACCTTAAAATGACACCAGATCGCATTCAAAATCTGGAATTGCTAAAAATTAAGACTTGACCTTCAGCCTGACCATGTCAGGCTTTGTATGATGTGTTTCTTTATGAGCATCATAGTCTTAAAGCTATGATATCTAAATGTGAGTATCTTAAAGGACTCAAATCAGAATCTTAGTCTAAAGAATACCCATTTTAGTCCTGCTGCTCTCTAACACGTCAACTTGCACATCAGCTCTTGTACAGCCTGGGCACATGTGCAGCTGTGCTAGCATACACAGGCCACTTATGGTTACAAGGAGTCATGGAATGGTTTGAGTTGGAAGGGACCTCTAAAGGTCACCCAGTTCAACCTCCATGCAGTGAGCACGGACTTCTGCAACTAGAGCAACAAGAAACAAAGAACTATCCTGCATGCCAGTGCTGTACTTCTGCCCTGCCCAATGAAGAGCCAGTTAATGAGTTTAATGCAAAAGACTTCCACAGAATACTTTCACTGGTGTCCTAGGAAAACTACTGCTTTAAATCTCTATTCACAGAGCAACAAAGTCAAACTCTTTCAGCACAAAAAAGCCACAGGAACAGGGCTCCCTGAGACAGGAGAAGAAAAGAACACAAAGCTGAGAAGTCATTCTTAGCCGACACACAGCTCTTCAGCAGCTCTGCTGCAGAGAATAGGTTAAGCTCTGCCCTTCAAGGTGTACGCCTAGCTCAGTTAGGGACAGCAGTAGTGTCCTGTAGAGTTATTATGGGAAACTCACTCCTAAGCAGCTCAGTAATTGTAACCTTGCCAACCCAGTCTGTCCTCTTAGGCACAGGGGACCTGCTCCTTCATTTCATGATTGCTTTATCAGCAGACATCCAATTCTGGCACCACTGCTCTGCCACCATTGGGGTTGGGTGGCTTGGGTCTCCCTGCTGGAAGTAGGCAAGGATGAGTGGCTGTGACTGCTACACATCATTCTGCACAGTGCTGCTGAGGCCAGCCCCAAACTGAGTGTAAACAACAATCCCCATCCCTCTGGCCTGCACCATGCTTGAGGGCTGCCTGTGCTGCCATCCTTCCTCTGTGGGGAGGTGAAAGCTTGGCAAAGGGTTTTATTAAGTCTGCCTGAATAGGCCTAAAAAAGGCAGCACCACCTCTTTCTTTAACAAATGGGTTACATTTCTAGAACAAAACCAAACTAGTTTTCCCCAGTCAAACTAGATTCATTTTCCTCTAAAGCTATTTTAGCTTGCTCAAGGCATCTTAAGTACCCTGTATAAATGAATTAGGAATGACAGTTCTGCAGTCAGGGGATAGGTGACCATGTTCTTTTCTTGTACAGTACATACTTTGTGAGAACAAAACATAAAAGCCAGTGTGTTATCTGTATGCCTGCTTTTTAAATAGCTTTCTCTCCTTGCTTTGTGAGAGTTTAACATTCCCAGTCATGTGTGGAGAAAGACTTTGGAACACAAAAATGGGACTTCAGATAACATAAAATTACTTCTCAGCAACAACTGCAGACATCTGCTGGTCTATAGATGTGCTAAGCAAACCACAGTGGAGTTCTACAAACAAATGTACTGTGTGTCAAAATCTGCAGTGAGAGAGCAGATTGAGCAGTGCTCTGTAATAATGGTACCTGTTGAGGAGTGCTCCACTACAGCTTGCCTGTGCTGAAGGACATCTACTGCTGCACAGGATGCAAAGCCTAACACCTGAAATCAGATAGACACTTGTTTGTCAACATCTTCCTGTTGCAATCACCTGCCACAACCTGGTTTTTTTTCTGAGTCTTTCAGAGAGACACAGCAATTAAACCAGGCTTCAGAGCACATAACAGGATGGAACCCTTTTCCTTTCCTAGGCAAATGAGACTTCTGCTTACCTTGAAACATTACAGACATTCTTAGTCTTAATTCCAGATTGATTTAAGCTTGAAGTGCATGGGATAAAGTATCCCCTGCGTCTCCTCTTCTGATGCGCAATACAGTGCATGATAAGCTCTCAGCAAACTTGACCCTATCTACAAGACAAGCTAATAAGATGCCCAGACCTCCTGGACTCCTGGGCATCCCCCAGGACACGGGCACGCAAGACAGAGCATGCTAGGCACTGTCAGGAGAACTGCCATGGTGTGCTGGGAGCCCAAGGCTGTGCCAATCGAGTTATCAGGTCAGCTCTGGGCTGGCAAGGTGGGCTGGGGAACAATTTTCAATTTTGCTCCTTTCAAAGCAAGTGAAGGAGAACAGCTTCTGCTAAGAGCTAAACAAACTTCTGGGAAGTATTTACAAGCCTGGTCTGAGGTTTGCCAGCCCCTGTTCTAATCAAGGGATTTGGATTTCCTATGGCTGATGCTTTAGTTATGGAGTTACTCATTGCAGAAAGCCGTTGCCTTGGTAGCTGGGTGACCCAGGGGGTTAATAAAGTGAATTTTCACCCTAGAGATCTGTGATTCATGCCTGGCTTAACAGACAACAGTAAATGAGTTTGCTGGTCTCAAACTAGCTCATGGTCTCACTGTAAAACCCCAGCATTGTTTTGAAGGAATTTACCATAGCTGGGATTTTCTACTCATAAGAGACTCAAGACTAGAATAATAAGGTTATGTTTCAGGGCACGATGAGAAGGCCATTAAGTAATCCTAGTAGAGCATCAAGTAATGTACGTTTGAATATTTGTGCATAAAATATCTGGAATTAAATAAATAATAATAACAAAAACAATAACAAAAATCCAACAAAAGCTATTTAATGCCATTGTGAGTAACTTTTGATCAAAGAGTTGGAAGGAAAAGGTGAAGCAGCCTTTTGCATCCAGTGCTGAAGGCAGTCTTGCCGCACTACGTACGCAGTGCCAGGGTAAAGCTCTCTAGAAATGATGCTACCACTCCTTGTGGAAAAGCAGTGTCTCAGTGGAGTCTGAAGCAGCTGCTGTCAGAGTTAGTCCCGTAACAATAATTACCCCATCCATGCCGAGGCAGGAGAAGTTTTGAATCTTTCTCTCGACAACAGTCCTTAAATGCTTGTCTCCTCCAGGCTAAAGATTTAAAGCTCACCATGGACTGCTGATGTAAGGCAGGCAGTGCCCTTACAGCGTTACCCCACACATACAGCACCCTCCCAAATCTGTTTCAGTCTCAGGTCCATTTGCTCACTCAACTTTGTGCATCATGCCAGAAGCAAAGAATATAGAAACTGCTGTTTATAGATAATGTAAAGACATAGACCCAGAGGAGTGCAAGTGTCCTGGCATACACAGTGTTTGTGCCTCTTGGGAGGGAAGTACAATCTCATGCACTTTTCATTTGGCTTTCTATCTACCAAAGGGACAGAAAAAAGGTTGAGGTACATTTTGCCTCTGCCCATAGCTCTGGCTAGGTCCCAAACTGATGTAAATCAGCATCCTTCTGCTGTGGTCCTTAGTTTCCAGACGACAATTTGAATCTTTACTTACTGCATCAATCAGTGAGAAGGGGAGTCCAGAGGCTATCAGGGGCAGATGACTATCACTGGGCAGATATATCAAGAAGCCTAACAGACTGTGGTACGTTTTCTCTTTATAAAGTATAAACAGTCCACATGTTTATGTATGACAGCAGCACTGTGAAGGAGGAGAGAGGGAAAGATGTGGGGAGTGACAAATAGACTGTAAATTAAAATTAACTGCATCAGAAACTTGGAGGAAAGATACAAGTTGGGTGCTGTGTGTAGAAAATATCTTATTGCAGTCAAGCCTGACCCTGTTCCTTGAAAAGTATTTCTCTGATTTGTTCAGGTCACAAGTGGGATGGAAATGAGCCTCCGTACTGCTTCTTCACACATCCGGATTTAATAGACTTTTTTCCACTGATAAAAGACCACTAATGAGTTCATTTTCAAGCTATTAAATTGGCTAGAATAGCTAGTTCTGCTGATGATTGCACAGAGACCTGACGGTCACAGTGGGTTTTGTCTTGGCCTGTTAACCATTTACTGTCTTGATGCTGCCATACCAATATTATTTACACAGAAAAGGAAGGAAATCAAGCACAAGAAACCTTGCCCTGTGTCCCCCCGTGGCTCCCCCAGCTCTTTCTTTGTTCCACCCCTGCCTCCACGTGTTTCTCAGACTCATGTATACACAACCACCTCATTCTCAGACACCTCTGCTTTCAGCATGATTCCAGCAGTTAGAAGCACATTCATAACCACGTTTGCTTTTGGCTCTGGCTGAGAGCACAACTCCTGTTTTGCTTTGTTCATGGAGGTGTTTTAGTTCAGAGTATGGTGGTTCCTTCCTAGATCTCACACTCATGGTTTTGCCAGGCTGGAGTCTGTGGCCTGCTGAAATGTCTATGTAAGGTACCTTACACAAGGCTGCCTGAAGTCTTAAGAGAGCAATTTATTTTGTAGCCATACAAATTCCTGCAATTAAGGCTTCAGCAGGCGATTTCTCTTGCAGTTTAGATACACATCACTTGCACTGTCATGAAGCCTATCAGAATTTTACAGGCAATTAGCTACATTGCTGCTCAGTGCTCTAAACCCTGGCCCCAGTGCTTGGAGGAGGCAGGGGCAGGCAGGACCTGATAGTGTTGTCTCTCTCTTTCTATTCACAGAATCTTCAAATGGAATTGTGCAAAATACATTAGAAATGGATTTGACCTCAGCCTTTAATATGCAGCGGGATCATGGATTTGGCACTGTGAAAAGCTGTTTACATGCCTGCCTTTCAACATATATATGTATTCATACAACTAAACTCATCACTGCTTTTGGTTGGATACCCCTGTAGGGAGCCACCCAGAGCAGCACAAGCCATTAAAAATCTGCAAAGAACACACCTGAAACACATCTCAAACACTGGAAAGTCTTATGTCCTTGTCATTTCACAGGAGTTAAGGTTTTAACCTTTCTGTTCTGGACCGGGGGAAAGGTAAGAAACAGGATGGGTAGTGGGGAGGTTGACTTTGGGCACTGCCTTTTCCCATTCCAACAAGATGTTTTAGTTTCAGTGACTGCAAACTATATTGTGGGCATTAAACAAGAGAAAAGGTGGAACTGTTCAGATCAAGGACCGTACAGCAATTTTAGAGGGTTGTGCACACATTCATCCCCCTCAGTGGCTCTGGAAATTTCACATTAGCTTTCTTCCCTGTATTCCATCAAGTCACTGCCCATACCACAGGTTCTTGTGACATAATGAGCACAGTTTTGCCAGTTTGTGCCATCTCACTGGGATCTGCAGCAGGTTTCTCTGCTTATTTATTCCTGTGCTTCCCTTCTAAACTCTTGCTATACTCAAGCCTGTTGTTCTCAATTCTCCACCATCAGTTCCTTGGAACCACCCTTAACGAGGCAGGGTTTGTAAGAGGCAGGAAAACGCAGCACTTGATTCCTTTTTGTATCCCACAAAGTTACAGATTCATGCACTGGTGACTTTCATGCTCATTGAATCTTTCCTTTAAGGCTTAACTGATGTTTTCACAGCCACCCAGCCTGCCTTTCCAGTGACACAGCCCTCCTTCAACTCTAAAAGGAGTATAAAGACAAGGTAAGTTCTCACACAGGCTTCAATATTCAAGTGGCCTTCCTTTATCCTTTACTGACTTAATTAGCTGAGGCTCCCTTCCTTTTGCTGTCCCTCTCCTTCATGACTTCCAACAATCTTTTGACCACTTTCACCACTACCAGAGTAGAGGCAGTGCACAGGTTATGAATTACAGCTTGTTCCAGACTAAGTTTGACAATGCCTAAGATCATTTAAAAATGCTAACATTTCCAGCCACCAACAGAACGCTCTGGCTTTCAGATCTCCACATCACCATGTTGGAATAGCATCTTGATGACTTAAAGGCCAAAAGTCTGGTGTGGCACTGCCCAAAGGAGACCCAGGTCACAAGCCTGGAGAGCAGCCTGCAGTTCTCTGATTTCTCTAGCTGCTGCATGGGGATAGCGACTGCACAGAGTGAACAAAATCCTTTGTGCTCTGCACATGTAAGCAGGTAAATATCTGATTTTGCTCTTCATGAGACTTTCCTGGATGAAAGTTTTAGAAAATGGCCTTATTCCTCTTTTATTTTGTAATGCTTATTTGGTTGAGATGGCATCCCTAAGACACTGGAAGCTTTTAAGGGGAGGCATTACAAGTGGGTCCATCATGATGTTGTCATTTCAGTCCAATGACTTGACTGTTTGTACTGGGACTATAACACTACCAATGTGCAAACCTCCTTGCTGTACCAGTTCAAGGAGAGGAGAAACAGCAGGCACCAGAGAAGAGAAAAAGGCAGATACAGGCTGTAACATTTCAGATAACAGCACACGAGTCAGTACAGAACAGACACACAGACCCCTCCGGAGAGAAACACCAATAGGTATGAAAATGTTCCTCAGCCCAACACCTGTCTTCACAAGGCCTGTTCCCAAAGATGGGTGTATCACCTACTGACCATACAGCCAGAGCCTAAACAGCACAGCAGCTTCCACACATCTCAAAAGTGGACATGCTTCATGCTGCAGCCATACATTGAGTCTATCCACAGTAACCCTTGCAAGCGGGCTGCAATAAATCACCTTCCCCAGAAAGGAGCTGCCACACGAGTGATGTGTTAGTGTCATGGCTCTTTGTTTGGCTGCACACAGCCACCCTGCCTCAGAGCAGTCACAACCTGGAGCCCTCTGTTCAAAACAGAGGAAGTATCTGCAATCAGCCTGCTGCCAATTCAGATCTTCGCTCAGAGATCTAAAGCATTGTGAAAAGCACCAGAAGGTGACTTCCCTCATTCTTAATGAAAAAATGAATTCCCTCCTCAAAGATTTCAGTCCAGTCCTGAAGCACCTTCTTGGAACAACGTTGTACAAGTTTAAATTTATCTTCAGGCAAAATCGTGTAGTGTTTGTAACTGCAGCTGAGGAGAATGATTAACAACCACCACCAAGACTGTGGGGACATTATTATGAACATGGCAACGACTCACAGAACTTCACACGTGATTATGCTCATGACATCATTACAGATGAGTTAAAATTCTGTGATGTCTGCTTTCAAATATAATCAATATGCTGCAATTTCTGTTTAGGCAAATCCTATTTTCTATCTGATGACACAAATTTCTTGTTGACAGTTTCTAAAATCTACCACAGAACGTTGGTACAGGAACAAGTTTCTCTTTGAAGAAAGAGGCAAAAATGACACTGAACTAAATGCATTGCTTTGGGGGCTGTGTTTAAGAAGTTTTAGTAGGAAGAAAAAAAAAAAAGAGGATTGGATGAAGAGATGGCTATAAACTGGAGAGCGAAGAAGAAAAAGTAAAAATCAAAATGCACTACATTTTTCTCATCTTTCAATACACACCCAAAGATTCAACTGCTGCAGAACCTTGGTCAAACCTTTAAAGCACTCATTTAAGTCTCCACAAATGATAATTTCCCAAGTTATGCAGGCTCACTTCACAAAAGCCATTGCACCTGTGACCTGCTTACTCAAAATGCAAAGCGAGGCTCCCAGTCCATTGCATTTGCAAGCTGACAGCTTTGAACTTAGATGAAGCAAGATGCTCTGCCGGGTTAGACCTTCCTGCTTCATGAAACTGGCTGCAGGAGAGGGCCCAGATCAGGCCACAGCATACAGCAATGTGTGTCTCTAGAGAGGAGTCCTGAGTCCTGCCAAATCATATGATGAAACCTAGCCATAAGCCAAGCAGTGTTCATCAGAGGTAACCCAAGTTGGTGCTTCTCCAGTGCTTATGGAAAGCACAAGTTTGACAAGTCAGGGATTCTATCAAACCACAGCACACACAGAGCACAGCACATGAGAGCCTTCAGGAGATTACACTGAAGGAGGCTTCTAACCTGACTGCTGAAAATGCACTGCAGTTCTAGGTGGGGATTTCCAGAGTGAACTAAGCCAGGGCCAAGGAACAACAGAATCTTAGAATGGTTCAGGTTGGAAGAGACCTCAGAGCTCATCTCCTCCAACCTCCCCACTATGGGCAGGGACACCTCTCAACTAGACTCAGCTGCTCAAGGCCTCATCCAACCTGGCCTTCAACACCCCCAGGGAGGAAACAGACACAGCCTCCCTAGGCAGCCTATTCCAGAGTGTGGCCTCCTCAGGACTCACTCCAACACCTCTGTTTAATTTTGAATAAGGGATGGCCACCATATGATTGAACAATGCAGATGAAACTAACATTTTTAGGTATTTTGGGTTTGTAGCATATGTTGTATAGGCAAAACACAAAGCCCAGCTCTAGCAGTGCACACTAGCAAATTTGTAACAGGTAAGGAAGATGTCTGTCTCCATGACAATATTCCTTACGTTTTCTGGCTAAATACTAAATGGTTTTTAGTACCACTTTTAGCAAGGAAATATAAGAGACATTTAAAAATAAGGAAATTTAAAAAGAGAAATTTAAAATAAGGGTTAAGATCTAAGTCTTGCCTTATTGTAGAGGTCAAGAACTACAGCAGCAAGTTGTAGACTTCAAACTTTGGCCATAAAATTGCAGGCAAAGGTAAAATTCAAGAAAGAAAATGGGGAAGGTCAAGGGAAGGTATGACCAAGACAAGTATCACTGCCTAAGCAGTGTGGCTGTTTCAACTAGCCTTAGCTACTCTGAAATAGACAAAAAACTCCTCATCAAGAAGCCATCAATACACATCCCACTAACTGTCCTGTCTGGCAGCCCCAATTCCCAGCCCTTGTGTTAGAGGTTAATAATTCATCTCCTCTCCCCAGTCACACTACCTTGACTCTAAGCCAATTCATAACAAGTACTGTTATAAAATCACAAAAAGCTCAGGTTAATCTAAGGCTGAAGAAGATAGATAGCCCACAAGCTGATGCAAAAATTCCTCTTTTTCTCTGGACTTCTCAAGGTTCCATATCTCTTTTCTGACATACAGGTGCTGCTGAGCAATAGCTGAGCTGGGCTGTTCTTGATGCAGAGCAGGGCATGCTTACATTTTAAATGAAAGACAAGAAAACCTTAGAAATTGCATTTGCACATAATCAGCACCCACTTCTGCAAATGCAGCGCCCAGTCAAGCAGAAGAAAAACGACTTTTAAAAGCAGGTGTTCTTTCTAATTACTGTTGATTTGAGCAAGTTATTCACACCCAGTGCACCCAGGTTTTACAGGAACACAGCCTTGTTTGCCTATCAGCAGACATCTGATCCAGAAGAATATCCTTTGGTTCAGTCCCAGAATCTGGAGTTCAGCAAGAAGCAGTTGAAATGAGTCAGCCCTGCTCCTCTATCAGCAGCACACTACACGTCATGCACAAAGCTAGTAGCCAAGGCAGGAGTCAAAGCCAGCCTGCCCTGCTGTTGCAGCACAGAGGAAGAGACCCTACGAAGAGAACAGCAGCGGTTACACACGCACACAGAACACTGATTTATTCAAGGAGTTTATTTCTCCAGGCTTACAAATTTGATTACCACGGAGTACAAAGCTATTAAAAATATGACCTTTCTATACTGTACATGTTGGCGAGAAGCCAAATAATAACTTTGTTTGACTTGGGTGGTGTGATAGAGTGCCTATTCAGCTGGAAATAAAATGACTTTTCTTTACAGAAAATTATACCTGGAAGACTTAATGTCCCCCATGAACATAACACACATCCACAGTTATTAATTCAGACTCACAGCAGCTACTCTCAGAGAAGTAAAGGGATAACGTTTCCAGGTGTAGAAGAAAGCGATGGAAAATTCTGCTGCCTGCCTGACGTTTGCTCTGTGATATAAATACTGATAACAAGTGATGAGGCAAAAAATAAACAGACTGGATGGCTAGTTTGTCACTGATACTTCCTAACGCCTCGTTTGAACAAGCAGTTCTCGTTTGATACTTACTGAAAGGCAAATAAGGGATGAACAGGAACTCTATGTCGATGTTCAATAGGTAGCCACCTGAGCTGATAAAGCCTCTCCTTATTGCTTCCACCAATGGATCTCAGTTCAGCTAGGACTAAAACCAAACAGATACAAAAGGCAAAACGTGTGGATAGTCCTCAGGGCTGTTGCACTGAATTCTAGCTTTAGAACAAAGCCCAGGAGTCAGAAAAGAGTAAGTGACAGGACAGAAAATGACCACTGGGCTTCCACATATCTTTGGCTTTAAAGATGTCGTCTATGTTAATGACACTACAGTGACACACAACAGACACCACCCTTGGGAAGAAACCCCCAAACATCAACCCCATAAGCAAAAATCTCACCTTATTCAAAGCACAACCATTAATTATTTTGGTGACTTCTATTGTGTTTGCTTATTATATATGGGAGCCCAGATTTGAGCCAGACCAAAACCCTATCATCATTATTCACTCTTATGAGTGTTTTGATGTGTTTCTTGTGTTTTTTCTACTAAGTCTTTGAGGATGATTGGTTTTTGGTGACCAGTAAGGAGCAGTGAAGTTCAAGCAGTGTATTTCACTTCCCATAATCAGGGAAACATTTAAAGGTGTACTTAAGACTTGTGATCAGCCTGCCAATGATGATACATTCATCAGTCAGATGCCTTGACTATGACTAGAGTTGTCCTTCACACCCAATTCTGAAGCTAGAGCAGACTTCTTTTGTACACAGGGGAGACCATTACTGCTTACCCTAAGGAAAGGAGGGCAATGGAAGGTTGTTTTTAGGTTGCAAAAAGGTATCCTGGATCAAAACACTGGCACTCATTTTCCACATTGGGACTGTGCATATATATTGCCTGCTGTCTTGCCCGCTGGAAAGATTAGAGGCATGAACTGCTCCTGCTTCCCTCTGATACTGCCTGCCTTGGAGAATACCAGCCACTAACTGCATAATGGAGCGACAGTAAACACATTAAGAAGGACAAGTCTCCAAGCATTCCTTCTGCTTTCTTCTGCACATGGTGAAGAGATACTCTTGGTGCAGACATTGTGCAAGATCGAGAGGGGACCTCATCAGTGCTTTATAATAACTGAGAAGAAATCCAAAGCTCTATGGGTAGTATCCATGATTAATTGTGTTCAGTCGACATTAGACTTGTCATTATCAGCTCCTTGCTGCTCAGCACTTGGTATGCTGTTAATTATTGTTGTGTGGCTCTAAGGGATGTTTCCAAAACATTTCAAATTCTGCTACTGTAATAGCACAGTGAAGAAATCAATAAGCTGCCATTTGGCAAAGGAAAGGCAAACAGATAGTTTTATTGAGATGTTTTAAATAATTCTGCTTTATCTGGGACAGATAAACTATGACTGATACCAAAGGTGCATCCAAGACAGCTCTGACATTTGACTAGGGGTTTTCCACCCACCCACACACATGAGGCAAGTGAGAAGATTAAAAGGGTTGTGTTCAAATTCCAAGTGTTTTATTTAATGGATATTTTAATATCCATTTTTTGTTATTCTATCCCCCATGACTTGGTGGGGGAAAAACCCCCCCACACACACACTCCACATTATTTTTTATAATTATTAGTGAGGTGATGGGCATGGAACCAATGACCTTGCCACAGAGGAGAAAATGCTTTGCTTTTGGACTAGAAAAAATGGTGCTGCTTGCTGATTGCTCTGTATTATGCTAGAACTTGTGCCAGGAGGAGGTATAGGCTGGATGTTAGGAGGAAGTTCTTCACAGAGAGAGTGATTTGCCATTGGAATGGGCTGCCCAGGGAGGTGGTGGAGTCGCTGTCCATGGAGTATTAAAAAAGAAGACTGGATGAGGCACTTAGTGCCATGATCTAGTTGACTGGACAGAGATGGGTGATAGGTTGGACTGGATGATCTTGGAGGTCTCTTCCAACCTGGCCAATTCTATCATTCTAACTTCAAAGGTAACATTAACTTCAGCAAAGCACATGCAATGGATTCTTTTCTGCTGATGTTCTTCTGTTTATGACAGTGTGCTTTAGAAGTTCTATCCATGGTGCAGTCATGGGGAGACACGCAAGACAGGTGTGCAATGTGCAGCAGCAGTAACAGGCTGCTGTGCCCTCTAGCAATTTGTATCAGAAATTATCTCTGATAATTGGAAGCAAGATTAAATTAACAGTCTTAATAATGGGAAGAATCTATACACGAGGAAAATACATTTGCAAAGCCTTTAAAATCTACTTCTCCTGAAATTTTCCAAAAGAAGATTTCCCTTCCATTCTGATCTGCAAGAAATGGTAAAATATGCTCCCTTCTGATTCAGAATTAAATATGTTTCTGACATACCAAAATGTCTAGAGCTAGGACCTTTATTTAAACTAGGGGGAACAGATCCAACAGCTGAAGGAAATAGATTTGCTGTTGAGAATGTTGGAATAGATTCTCTTGGTGTGGGAGAGCAGGAAGAACTAAGGCTGGAATACATTGGATGCACAAAGTCTGAGTTTCTGGTGCTCAAAAATTCTAGGAAGCCATCCCTAGATCCCTCTGACCACAAACTGCTATTTGGGACCAGAGAATCTGTCATGATCCAGTTTACAGATCCACTAGCTTATCTCCAGAAAAGGGCTTTAGAGACTTTCAGATGGGATGTTTTCAAGTACATGAGAATGCACTGGGTACCATTAGCTACACATGCCATCAAAACTGGTGGAACTTGTTTCATTTTTATTCCTTGAGTTTTAGTCTATAAAACTCCAGTCAGTTCCACATGGGAAAAGCTACAACTAGACCTAAAGAGCAAATATTTTAAAAGAAGTAAGTGCACAAGTGATGAATTTAATGAAAACAGCAGGAGGGCTTGTAATCAATTCCTGCTAGAAACTAATGCTATTACCTAACTGAGCCATAGTCCCCAAGAGCATCTGCATATGCATCCTTGTGCCTATACAAGAGACCACGCAGAGCAGGGGGTGTGCCTGCATGCAGACGACCCTAAAGCCATCCAGAGGCACTGCTTATACAAGCCTCTGAATATGGAACACAGACCTGCACGACATGTGTCTGAACCATCAGTGGGATGGTGAGTTCTGGGCTCCTCAATTCAAGAGAGATGTTGAGGTACTGGAATGTGTCCAGAGATAGGTGACAAAGCTGGTGAGGGACCTGGAGCACAGCCCTGTGAGGAGAGGCTGAGGGAGCTGGGGGTGTGCAGCCTGCAGAAGAGGAGGCTCAGGAGGGACCTCATTGCTGTCTACAGCTACCTGTAGTGAGGCTGTAGCCAGATGGGCATTAGTCTCTTCTCCCAGGCAACCAGCAACAGAACAAGGGGACACAGCCTCAAGTTGTGCTGGGGGGAGGTCTAGGCTGGATGTTAGGAAGAAGTTCTTGCCAGAGAGAGTGATTGGCATTGGAATGGGCTGCCCAGGGACGTGGTGGAGTTGCCATCCCTGAAGGTTTTCAAGCAAAGCCTGGATGGGGCACTTTGTGCCATGATCTAATTGACTGGATAGGGCTGGGTGCTAGGTTGGACTGGATGATCTCAGAGGTCTCTTCCAACCTGCTTGATTCTATGATTTTATGTGGTGTCTAGCACCATGGGACAAGGTGCTAGGGAGAGCATGAGAGCAGAATGTGCCACAGGTCAAATGATTAATATATTTTCTCAGTATTAGCACCAACAATATGCTGCCCTGGGGGAAGTCACGGTTAAAAAGAGTATCCAGTACTCTGCTGCAAAGCTCAATAAAGTATTAGAATAAATAGTGTGAAAAATTACCTCCCTATCTTACAGGAAGGTTTCCTGATCCAGCATGCCTCCTGTCACTTTGCCGGGCTAATTTCAGCCTTACCGTGTGCTGTTCATGGAAAATCAATTATGTGACAGAGAGACCTAGCAGGCATCCACCTCTGCACCCAGCAACACCACTGGCTGGAAGTTGATGCCAGACAAGTTCTAATCAGGAATAAAGCAGAAATTTGCAACAGTGAGGGTGACTAAGCACTGGAAAAAATTATTAAAGGAAGCGATGGGGTTTCTGTCATTGTGGCTCCTTGAAATGACCATTGCTGGAAAGCAGGCTTTGGCTAAGCACAAATTACAGAGCTGAGCAGAGTCAATGAGATCTAGTAGTTTGCAATAGACTGCTTGGACTGGACACAACAATTATCCCCCTTGCTTTAATTTTCACAATCTACTAGCATGGGGAAGCTACCGAGTCTAGGGGCAGGAAGAGGAAGAAGACAGAAGCCTCCTTCCCTGAATTTGAGATTTCCAGCTGCATAACACTGACAAATCTACCCCTAAACAAAATATGAGAGAAATAGAAATAGTTACAAAAAGAGGCTCTTGCTTGTCTTACACTTCAAGTGTAAAATCTTGCTAATGTTTTGTTCTTTTCACCATAATTTCAGCTATGGTGGATATATTTCTACTTAAGCATTATCTCACTCATAATAAAGGTGTTGTGAAATGGGGCAGCCTAAAAGGAAATTGTACCAGGATATCCAGTTATTATTCTACCTTCTTTTAGCCCCTCAGTATTTGTTAAAATACTCATAAAAATGACATAGTCACTTTTCCACTCCTAGGAAATAACTGATGGAGAGTTAGTGAAGAAGCGGAGTACTCTGGGCTATTAGTGATGGAGCCTCATACAGCTGCGCTCTAGGCAAGTTCTGTCTTGGGAGAGAAATTATGTTTAGGAACAAAATCAAGCTCTGAGTGTTCGACTGTGTTTCCTTCACAGAGATGAACCATTCTGAAGCAAGGCACCAATCATCACACATCCCTACCTGTAAACAGGACAGCTTTTATGTTTTCAAAGCCTGCTACACTGGCTTTCAAGCAAATAGCTCTCATTTCTCTTTCTCCATTTAGATCTGAGAGATTAATTAAGCTCACCTATAGTTGATTAATGCAGGTAGGAAGCCTGTGGCTTCCTCCAATTACATTTAGATGATACGGTATTAGATATATTTATTTGGCTTTTAGGAAATACATCTCCAAGAGTGATCTAGGCAATTGTGGTGTCAGATTAAAATACATTATACAATCACTGTGAACCAAACCAGCAGCACATTCTGTGTAGCCACCTGGAAAAGATGTTACAGAACATCTTGGTATGACAAGGGACCCAGGCTCATACGGATCTACCTGAACTTCACTATTAGCTGCTCAGTTATTTCCTTACCATGGGAGCAATGTGATGCTAAACTATGGATAAGGGATGTCATAGTGGAAAAAGATTATTACAAAGCAAACTCTATATCTTGATCCTCATCTAGGGGGAAAAAAAAATGTAGATTTATTGCTGCAATACTTGTACACAGCATTAAATTACTGCCCCTATTGGCATCTCCTAGAATCACAGAATGGCTTAGGCTGGAAAGGCCCTCAGAGATCATCTCCTCCAACCTCCCCGCCACAGGCTGAGACACCTCTCCACTAGACTCAGTTGCTCAAGGCTTCAAACTTGGCAGGTTTCATCTGAAGAAAAAATTGTTTCACTGGATGAAATCCCAACACAGTTTAGTATGCTGCAAGATGATTGTTAAAACCAAGGGTAGACAAATCAGATTGGCTTTTTTTTCCCTGAGGGTGTGTGTGGAAATCATCTCCAGCATATAATGTGCACCTTAGAACCCCACTGAGACAAGACAGAGACCTCTCAAAATCAGAATGCCTTGATCCTAGAATTATGTTCCCATATCCCTTTCCTGGTGCAGCACATATGGAAATCAAAATGAAAGGGGAAATTTTCTCAAGTTCAGAGAAAGGCACCCCCCTTTTAACAGTTTCCTTTGCTACCTACACAGTTCATTGTAAAAAATCCACCAAAATGAGAACTACGACTGGAAGCTTCTGATCATGGCAGATGCTGCTCCAGAGCTATGGAGCTGAGCTTGGAGAATGAGAACAAAGTCACCATCAGCTCCCTAAGCTTCCTACACTGTCTGGATAAAAATGGAGTTTCTTGAATTCAAGCGCACCACTCTGACAGGTTTCTGCAGTGCCAGAACTTTGCTGTGAGCTCCTTTCTGTGCTCAAAGGAAACACAGCCAGGACAAGTCCTGCTCAGGCAGCGGTGGGATGATACCCATCTCACAGAGCCTTGGTGTGGCTTTGCCTCAAATCTGTGGTTTTTCAAACCTAGAAGAGGACAGAGAGCAGGAAAGTCACACTGGGGATCTGCTCCACTCACTACTAAATCTTTGGCTCAGTAATATCCTTTGGTTATGTCTCTTAAGTCACACAAAACCCCACTGTCTAATGCACCAAAAGCTATGCACAGGTTTAAAACTACGTAAAAGAAACAAGACAAAGGTATGAGAAATCACTACATGAGCAGTGTATGCCTTGATCTTCCACTTTCCTTTTCCCAATGCATGTGATCCCAGATTTCCAAACCACTGCATCTCCCAGATGGATCTGTCAAAAGGACAGCTCCAGATCTATTAACAGGTCCAAGCATGCTTGAGCACCATGCTGAATTGCTTATGCTGTACAGCATAAACATGCACAAACCGCACACCCAGGCTGTCTTCTCTAGCCAGCTACATTCAGTCCAGCACCTGAGATTAACTCTGTGCTTATTTTATCAGTTTCAATGGGATTATTCTTTGCTCGAGGGTGAGGCAGAGGGCGCGGTGCCTGGAGAGCGGGAGATTTAAACGCGGAGCGGCAGCGGCGCCGCCAGAGCCTGGTTCGGCAGGAGAGCAGCCTGCTGCTGAGCCCAGCCTGCTCTGCTGAGCCCAGCCTGCTGCTGAGCCCAGCCTGCTCTGCTGAGCCCAGCCTGCGCTGCTGAGCCCAGCCTGCTCTGCTGAGCCCAGCCTGCGCTGCTGAGCCCAGCCTGCGCTGCTGAGCCCAGCCTGCTCTGCTGAGCCCAGCCGCAGCGCGCCGGGGAAGGAAAAAAAAAAGAAACCCACCCCCTAACTGACTACCATCGGACTCGAAGAAGGGGAAACACGGTGCAAACTAGAGCAAAGCATTACAATACTTGTAAAACTGCGG
>WAAF01014474.1:0-22102 GCA_013400475.1 Tricholaema leucomelas | reverse complement strand
GAATCCTACCTTAACCAGCAACAGCCAAGTAATGATAATTGTGATGTCTGTGAATAACAATATTTTTTTCATTCAAGATCTTTCTTTTTTCTTTTGTTATTTTCTTCACCTTTCTTCCAGATGTGGTAATGACTGCTACAAATGGCACAGCTGCAGATGGCAAAAACAGTGGATCTCAATTGCATTTGTTTAGCATACTGCTCACAACAAGCAGTTTCTTCATGAGCTACAGGAGTGATTTTTCTGGTCCATACCTAAGGATCGTGCTTCTCAGATCTGTATATCCTGTGGGACTGACTCCATAAATTTTAAACAAGAAAATTGACAGCACTTTCTTTTCAAAAGTGTTAAGAAATATTCAAATCCACTTAATGTTATTATAGATATTTCTCAGTATTTTTGACATTATCTGAGGTGTCCTTGTGTAAACTGTTTATGCCTCTGATAAATGAAACATCCGAAAATAAAGAGGGAAAATGTTTGGGTTTTTTTCTTCTTTAGTTTTCTTTACACAAGGATATTAAATTGTTGTTCCATCCTGCCCACGAAAATGTATTGCACAAATGCTGCAATATGAATGAAAGCATGAAACAATATGATGTAGTTAATTATGATTCGTACTGTAAAGCAATTTGAAAACTGAAGAGCATGACACACTCTGAGCAATAACTTGCACAGAAGTCTGCAGAAGAAAATCTGTGGATGTTATTGAAGGATCTAGCATTTAGCTACAAAGAAATTTTCATTTGGCTTTAATTTGTGTGCAAAAATTGGTTTGGAAAACTGATTAGATTTCTTCCTGTTGTACAAGCAAAGAGACATATCTCAGCACCGCAAATCCATTTATGGCCTAAGCACCTGAAATAATCACACACGAAGTATGTGTGTTAGTTTGAGCATAGCTGGGATATTTTGGTGAGAGAAATTAGTTTATAGGCTGTGAAAAGGAAACAATAGTGATGTCTACTGCACTCATAGGCTTGCTGAGATGCACAAAACCAAGAACGTAAACATAGATAAGGGAGTCTGTCTCTGGGCTTTTTGGGCTGCACTGCACTCTAACCTGCCTGACTAACCCATCTGCTTCCTAGCCCCGTTGGCTGACCCTCCAAACTACCTTGAGTGTAAGGCAAAGTCTGGGGTAAGGTAGAAGGGTGGAAGGGAGGTGGAAGGGTGGTCAGGAGCCCCTCCTGGAGACTCTGGTTTCTGGGAGGGCTGTTGTGTTTCTGTATTACCTTTTTAACTTGTGTATTTCTCTATCTATTGTAAATATCTGCCTGTATATTGTGCTAAGCTGTAAATATAAAACTTCATTCAATTTCCAGAGCCACTGAGTATAGTCAGGGTGATTTTCCAAAGTGTGAGGGGGTGGTTAACACCGAAACCATCACAATATGTATAGAGAGTTTTTTTTTAATTCTATAATCTAAATCTGCAGTCTATTCTTTTTAAAGCCAAACCGAAGACAGATCTTCTCAGACGCTTATACTGAAAGAGAAACAAGTTCACACAAATCAATATTATAGATTACTGTTAGCATCAGATGGTTTGCTGAATAGAGAGAGAGCAACTTTCAAGCTAAGAGTTTTCTGCAGACCTTAACTGAAAGAAATTGTAAAAACAAATAAAACAAACTGTCCAATTTCAGTACGTTGGACTGAGAGTAAGATACTTCCTGCCTGCATTTTAAACTCTATTTTGAAAACAAGAATGCTTGGAGAAGTCTTAATTTAATGTTTATAATAAATAGTTAACAATAGTTAGTAACATTTTTCACAATCAGTTTATTTTCAGCTTTTTTGCCTCCCAGATCATAAATTTAGATTTTATGTGCTTTGAAATTTAGAATCATAGGATCATAGAATGGGTTGGCTTGGAAGGGACCTCCAAAGGTCATCTAGTTCAACGTCCCTGCAGTCAGCAGGGACATCATCTACCTTAGAGCCTTATTTAGTCTGACTTTGAATATCTCCAGGGACAGGGCCTTGACTACCTCCCTGGGCAACCTGTTGTGATTTTCCACCACCCTCATGGCAAAGAACTTGCTCTCAGCATCCAGTCTAAATCTTCTTTTCTGTAATTTGAGCAGTTTTATTCTGAAGATAATTTCAAATGTTTAGAGCTCAAAATCAGTAGAATTCAGAACAAATACTAAAATTTTCTATGGTTTTGCATGGTTTTAGAGTGAGGATTAATAATCACAGAATGGTTTTGGCTGGAAAAACAATTTTTTTTTTCAGCAAAATGACAGTGCTAAAATATCAGCAACAATGCTATTAAAACAAACAAACAAACAAACTGCAACATTGAAAATTGCTGTTGCAAACAAATTCATAAGAATTTGAAGCTCTTAAGAATATTATTTTCTGTTTAAAGTAGCAGACACATGTTAAAGACAATCATAGAATCATAGAATTATAGAATCAATCAGGTTGGAAGAGAGCTCCAAGATCATCCAGTCCAACCTATCACCCAGCCCCATCAAGTCGACTAGACCATGACACTAAGTACCTCAGCCAGGCTTTTCTTGATCAACTCCAGGGATGTGTCATGGAGGGCCCATGGGCCCAAAATAAGCTTATACCTGTTTACCTATCAAACAAACACATAAATGGACATAAAGGAACACAATAGACCTGGTGCCATAAAGTCTGGCCTGCCCAGGGCCCAGGTTGTGTAACGTGGTTGTGCAAGCCCACACACCTAGCTTATGGCCTGCCGCGCTCAAGGCCCGTGCTCTTCCCATATTTGGGGGAACCAGACCTGTGGACCCTTCTTAATTTGGTATGTTTTGGGTGATTGCCAAAAGCCGATTGGATGATATTGTGGCCAAATGACCATTAATCTCAGCCCACATTTTATAAAAATAGGTACCCAGGTAAACAAGGGGCTCACCTCCCCCTGCCTGCCCTCTGCTTGGTGCTACTGCCTTTGTTGTCGCTTTACGTGCTTCTTTGTTCTACGACACTTCACATCGATCCAGTGGATGATCAAACTACGCATTCTTGGCTGGCCTGCCACTTCAGCCTGCCGTGCCAACCTGGGAGCTGCTGAACTGCTACTCAGCACCCCATCTGATTATTTCCAGCCAAATCCTGGACCCTGCTTTTGCCCAGCTGGCTGACCGTCTGATGTCCTCCTGAGAGCCACGGAAGACCTCTCTCATGCCCTTGAAACCTTCTCAGACGGCGTGCCCCAATTTGAACTGGACTAGCAGCTCCAGGTGAAATCAGCCACGTGGCTTTCACTATATATATTTTGGGAACACAGATATTAAGACCTCCAACTAGTGAGTATTTGAACTCTATTCAAGTTGCTGAAAGAATGTCCTTAACCTTACCAGCAGCAGTTTATGCCACAAGACTCTCTAATCAAAACCATTTCTAAAACCTTTACCAAATTGCTTAATTTGGTTGTATACAGACATTCTGCAAAATAGTTTTACCAACTGCATCATAGAATTTGTGTGGGTTACTTGTATATAAGTTTGGGGGAAAGTTCTCTTTGTATATATCAATAAATTATTTAAAAACCTTTACATTGGCCTCATTACATTTCACCCCCAACCCAGATTCAGATCTAATTCCTTCCTTAACAGGATAGTGACTCCACCACCTCCCTGGGCAGCCCATTCCAATGGCAAATCACTCTCTCTGGAAAGGACTTCCTCCTAGCATCCAGCCTAGACCTCCCCAGACACAATTTGAGACTGTGCCTCCTTGTTCTGTTGCTGATTGCCTGGGAGAAGAGATCAGCATGTCCTCACAGGATTTGTGTTCCAGGCCTCTCATTAGCTTTGTTGCCCTTCTCTGGACACATTCCAGTATCTCAACGTCTCTCACAAACTTAGAAGCCCAGAACTGGACACAGGACTCAAGGTGTAACCTGACCAGTGTTGAGTACAAGGGAAGAATAACCTCCCTTGTCTGACTGGCCACACTGTGCCTGATCCAGGCCAGGATGCCACTGGCTCTCTTGGCCATCTGGGCACACTGCTGGCTCATCTTCAGCCTACTATCTAGCAGGACCTCCATGTCTCTTTCTTCCTGGCTGTTCTCCAGCCACTCCCAGCCTGTAGCGCTGCTTTGGGTTGTTGTGGACAAAGTGTAGAACTGTGCTAGTTTGAGTCTAGCTAGAATTTTTTGGTGAGAAGGACTAGATAATAGGCTATGAAATGAAAACAATGGTGATGTCTACTTCACTCACAATCTCCCTGAGATGTATTAGAATTAAAAGCAAAACAGAGATAAGGTCACTTCACTTGGCACTTCGCTCTGGGCTCTTCGCCTGCTGGGGAGCTCTGGGGCTGCTGGGTGAACTCCATCTTGCTTTCTAACCTCCCCCTACATTTGCTTTTTGGCTGATTCACCTTGCTTCTAAATCTCNTCATCGCTTTGGCCTCTGCCCACCCATCCAACCTGTCAAAGTCCCTCTGCAGAGCTTAGTACCAGGTGAACTTTTTGCATTGGTGCCTGGTAAATGACATGATTTGTTCAACAAAGTAGAGTTCTATTAATTATGGGTTGATTTTAAAATTCACTGTACTCTGAAGAATTCAGATCCATCCAAGAAAGAATCAGGTTGATGTGGAATGTTGAAGATTTGGATTCATCTTTACTGCTTTCATTAATGACATAATATTTTTTTATTAAAGGAAGTTTTCAAAAAAAATGTAAATTTATTCATAAGGTCATACAGTTATTCAAATATAACAGATCTGATTCCTGGAGCATAGTTTTGATCTCTATAGGAAAAAAATGCATATACTCACAATGTCTGAAATTCTTCAGTTTTCTATGATCTTGTAAACAAACATACTTTTGCAATGTTCCATACAGATACTATAATGAACTTTATGTGACTTAAGCTGCAATGGTACAGGCAATTGGAAAAATAAATACATAATGAGCCTTAGATAGTTTGGAATATCTCACTTTTTATATATCTTCTTGGGCTTTTATTTTTGGATTTTTTTACTTTTATTTAGACATTACTTCAGTTATGTCACTTTCTTGCAGGTCTCTTCCAACCTGATTGACTCTATGATTCTATGATTCTTTTTATTAGAATAGGTTAACTTTAGGGTGTATCTCCAGATGAAACTCAGCATATCAAGGTATCTTCTAACGTTTATCAGAAGCAATTATGTGATGGTTTGGATGTTACCCGCCCCTCCACACTTAAGAAAATCTCCCCAACTAGACTCAGCCGAGCTGGAAAATGAATGAAGCTTGATATTTACAGCTTAGCACAATATAGAAGCAGATATTTACAATATATGTAGCTATATATATATAAATATACAAGTTAAAAAGTAATACAGAAATACAACACCCTTCCCAGAAGCCAGAGTCTCCAGGAGGGTCTCCCAACCACCCTTCCACCTTCTTCCCACCCCTCTACCTTACCCCAGACATTGCCTTATGCTCAAGGTGAGTTTGGAGGATTGGCCAGGGGGGTTAGGAAGCAGATGGATTAGTTAGGCAGCAAGTTAGAGAGAAGAGCATGCAGCCTCAGAGCCCAAGAGCAACTGAGTTGTCTATGTTTGTGTTCTTGTTCTTATACATCTCAGCAAGCCTATGAGTGCAGTAGACACCACTATTGTTTCCTTTTCACAGCCTATAATCTAATTCTTGTCACCAAAATATTCTAGCTAGCTTCAAACTTGCACAACTTAATAATAATTGATCATCAGAAAAAAAAAATCATATCTTCTAAAAAAGTGGTTTCCACCTTGCCAGTCACACACTGAGGAAAATTGGAGAGAAAGGCTATTCTTCACTTTCGCTCACAGATATACTGGAGGAGACTATTACAGCCACATTCAACTTCCAGCAGAGATGTTGCTAGGTGACTGGAAGAGACTACAGATGACCTACGTGAACTACATAAATAGTGCTTTTCAGGGGAGAAACATTTTTCATTACTTTTTGCATTCACTTAATGCTTTCAGTAGAATTGCTGCTTTTGGAGATCTTAATGTGGCTTGAATCATCTGCCCATGGATTAATGTTGCTATAGGTGGTTGGAACCACCTATAACACATTCATTTATTATGTATTCTATCTGAGAAATGCACTATATTCTTGATAGTCAAGTGTGAACAGCTTCCTAACCTATACTGCTCCATAAAAGACAGGGCAGTGACTGAGTGTAAGAAGATGGAAACGAATGAACAGTGTAGCATAGAGCACATACTTTTAATTCCACAATTTATTACCTCATAACATATCAGGGTTTGATTTGTGGTTCTTCTTGATATATTGTTAAGAAAGCTATTGCATTATTAATATAATTGTGAGTTCTATACATTTCATTTTCACTATTGTGACATTTATTGTACAACATTTCAAACATTATTTATAAAAGTAGTATTTTCTAATTTTTCTTGCCTTTGTGTACTAATATGTTTAAGTATTTTTGCCATCATTAGGAATTTAATAAGTGAATAATAAGATACTTCTATCTTGTAGATTTGGATTACAATCTCTTCTTGTAAAAAAGGTTGATTTGAATGCTGATGTATCAGCTATTTCATGTATTCATGTATTCCCTATGAATAAGAGATCTGGTGGGATTTCAGTCCGCACATATCAGATTCTCTAGCAGACATTAATGACCCTGGCCATTGTAACCTCAGAACCACATCCAAAGAAGCAAGCCCAGAGCTCAGGCCTGGGCTCCCAATCATACCCTGAGCTAGGCTGTAAGAATGCCTAAGTACCTTCCTGCCTCTAGATCTAACTTCTGGATATATCTTAATTCTGTGTTTCCAGGTAACTTGTCTTCTGGATGGGTCCCTTTGACTTTTACTGCATCTTGTTTCACATTTTTTTCTCCTGAGTAGGCTTTTCACCCACGTTACATCCTTGCCACCACTCCTGTGTTTTCTCCTCTCTCTCAGTTTGCTCCTGGCCTCCTGGAAAAAATCCTGGCCTTAACTAATTTCTTGCTGTGTTCAGGCTGTCATCAATCCCTACTGTTAACCTCTGCCTCCTGCGTTCAGATGCAGATTTGTGCTCCATCAATGATGACACCAGCTGTGCTGGGGTCATCCTTGGCTTTGGGCTTGCTTGTTGTGAAAGATCAGCCCTGCTCCTGCAGCTCCCTCATGGTATATTACTGTAGCCTGTCAAACATGATTTTGCGTTATTATTGAGATCTCACAAATCTCAGAGTTCAGGACCTCCGGACTTGTCTGAAATTGTGCTAAGGTATGTAGAATGTGAGAGCATATGCTCCATTAAGTTCTTTGGTTAAGATTCACTCTTTTACTTGTTATTTAAAACTGGGGTGGGGGGTGGGGGGTGGGGTGTTTTTTGTTTGTTTTATTTATTTATTTACTGTTATATTTAGAAATTATAAATTAAGCACTCTGGTGTTTAATCATCTAAAAGTCAGGTGATGACAGAGACAACAATGAAGACCATGACTTTTCAGCCATTGACAGATAAGGCTTTAACAAAACTACTCAGCCATAACTTAGCCTCGAAGGTCAGCTTGAACTCTGTAAATGATAGGAAGTGTGAGTAAAGATTAGCACAAGTAGATACTTGAGGAAGGACCTCTGGGATAGTGGAAAACTTATTATAAGATGTTTAGGAGAAAGGTCAACAAGGGGAAATGGGTGAGTCAGCTAAGTCCAGGGCACAATGAGCAGGCATGTTGCATCACAGAAAAAGGTGTATGCTAAGTGTGATGGTTCATGGGCTGAGAGGAATCAGGATGGAAAACAAATTGACTGAAAGAATAATTTCAAAATACACTCAGATATAAAAAGTTCATCGTAACATGGGAACCTGCCATTTGAGCTCTCAGTCACCAATAGCAAAAGGACAGCAAGGTAAGGAACATTAAAAAGATAGATAAAACAACAAATATGTTCACTTTGGCTGGAAAAGCAGGCAAGGCAAAGGAGACATCAAAAGCTGTGCTTATAACAGTAAGCAGGTTTATGCACTGTATGCTGAAGACTGTGATAGTTTCACTGCATATAGATCCTTTGTGACGATTTGGGTGTTACCTGCCCCCCCACACTTAAGTAAAATCATCCAGTCTAGGCTCAGTCGATCTGGAAATTGAATGAAGCTTTATACTTACAGCTTAGCACAATATACAAGCAGGTATTTACAATATATACAACTATAGACAGAAATAAATGAGGTAAAAAGGTAATATAGAAACACCACAGCCCTCCCAGAAACCAGAGTCTCCAGGAGGGCCTCCCAGCCACCCTTCCACCTTTTTCTCACCCTCCTACCTTATCCCAGACTTTGCCTTATGTTCAAGGTGAGTTTGGAGGGCCGGCCAGGGGGGTTAGGAAGCAGAAGAATTAGTCAGGCAGCAAGTTAGGTTAGAAAGAGAAGTACATGCAGCCCCAGAGACAGAGAGCAACTGTGTTATCTGTGTTTATGTTCTTGTTATACATCTCAGCAAGCCTATGAGTGCAGTAGACATCACCATTGTTTCCTTTCCACAGCCTATAATCTAATTATTCTCACCAAAATATGTCAGCTAGGCTCAAACTAGCACACCCTTATAGTCTATGTGCTGACTATGCTTAAATAATCATCTTCCACTATTCTATAGTCATGGTCAGATACTAAAGACCTCATAAGGAAATACTTTTATATGGAATTTTAAATAAATATCCTTGTTTGTCTGCATAACAATTACTAAAGGATATTAAAAGGCTGTATAATTCATTGCACTGTTTAAATATCAGCATTAGCAATCAGACTTCTTTTGAAATGTTTTTTTGCCTTATCTTTCTTCTGTAATTGTTCAGATGACATAGCAGCCTTTCAGTTCAACTTCATAGTAGGGTTTAAATGAGGATCATTTTTCAAACATCTCTAGTGACATGCAACAGATATATTTGTGATATCTAATATATATTTTTTAAAAAATGTGAGAGGCAGATATCTAAGATGTGAAATAATATTGTCAAGATAGTGTGTTGCAACTTTGAGAAACAGTAATTGGTGGACCAAGTTTTATGGGATAACTTCAATGAGTGGTCTTCAAGTACACGAGCTCCAACTTCACAGGTGCATGAATTTCTATCAATCTCTACTTTTTCCAGTTGTGCTTTCAGTGAATTATGGAAAATATCTTTGGGGAAGAGAGTTCTTAAGTAAGAAAACAATAAAGAGCATCTCCTAACATGGTGGTAAAACTGTATTTCTTAAGAAAAAAATAGCTGTAAAAGTAAGTCTGGCTTTTACAAATGTCACATTTTAGGAAAATAAAAGCAGCACTACAGGCTGGGGACAGAGTGGCTGGAGGGCAGCCAGGAAGAATGGACCTGGGGGTACTGCTAGATAGTAGCTGAACATGAGCCAGCAGTGTGCCCAGGTGGCCAAGAGAGCCAGTGGCATCCTGGCCTGGATCAGGAACAGTGTGGCCAGTAAGACAAGGGAGGTTATTCTTCCCCTGTACTCAACACTGGTCAGGCCACACCTTGAGTCTTGTGTCCAGTTCTGGGCTCCTCAATTCAAGAGAGATGTTGAGATACTGGAACATGTCTAGAGACAAAGCTGGTGAAAGGCCTGAAACACAAACCCTATGAGGAGAGGCTGAGGGAGCTGGGGGTGTTTAGCCTGAAGAAGAGGAGGCTCAGGGGGGACCTTATTGTTGTCTGCAACTACCTGAAGGGAAGTTGTAACCAGGTGGGGGTTGGCATCTTCTCCCAGTCAACCAGCAACAGAACAAGGGGACACAATCTCAAGTTGTGTCTGGGGAGGTATAGGCTGAATGTTAAGAGGAAGTACTTGAGAGAGAGAGTGATTGGCATTGGAATGGGCTGCCCAGGGAGGTGGTGGTATGGCTGTCCCTGGAGGTGTTCAAGAAAAGCCTGGCTGAGGCACTTAGTGCCATGATCTAGATGACTAGATAGAATTGGGTGCCAGGTTGGACTGGATGATCTTGGAGGTCTCTTCCAACCTGGTTGATTCTATGATTCTATGATTCCATGAACATTGCACACTGATTTATTCCACGTTTCTGAGCTTCCAACCTTTTTTGTTATCACTTCGCTACAGTGATGTTTCGACTAATACTACAGACCTCTGTATCTCACTTTAATGTTGTGGGGAAGAAATAGAAGAACTTCTACAACAGCAGTTTCTAAACACTTCCATGGGTTGGAAAACATACAACCTACTTTTCTATAACCTTAATTTAGGACCACTCACAGAAATGACTGACAGCTAATAGCTTAAATGTTTCCTTAATTTTCTGGTACAGTAAATGTCAATGTCATGCAGTCAACCACAGCAACTTCTTACTAACATTATTTAGTCCTTTCCCTGACATTTCTCCCACCCCCTCCCCCAACACACACTAGACTGAGACATTAATTTCCAAACTCCCATGCTGACTGTAAGAATCATGCAATCATAGAATCAGTCAGGGTTGGAAGGGATCACAAGGATCATCTAGTTCCAACCCCGCTGCTGTGGGCAGGGACATCCTACCCCAGATCAGGCTGGCCACAGCCTCATCCAGCCTGGCCTTAAACACCTCCAGCCATGGGGCCTCAACCACCTTCCTGGGCAACCCATTCCAGCTTCTCACTACTCTCATGCTGAACAACTTCCTCCTCACGTCCAATGTGAATCCCCCATCTCCAGATTTTCTCCATTCCCCCTAGTCCTGTCATTACCTGATATCCTGAAAAGTCCCTCTCTAGCTTTCTTGTAGGCCCCTTTAGATACTGAAAGGCCACAATAAGATCACCTTGCAGCCTACTCTTCTCCAGACTGAACAGCCCCAACTCTTTCAGTCTGTCCTCATAGGAGAGGTGCTTCAGCCCTCCGATCACCCTCATGGCCCTTCTCTGGCCTGTAACTTTTTATATTTGTTACAATTTCCAATTCACTAGTTTTAAATCTTTGTATGAAAATACAACCTCATAGAGTGGGTCTTTTCATACATTTTGATACAATGCATTGTCTCTAAGGAAATAACACTGCCATTTGTTTTCACTTCACCAGTATGTAGCTCTTGAGAGCTGTCTACAGCTACCTGAAGGGAGGTTGTAGCCTGGAGGAGGTTGCTTTCTTCTCTCAGGCAGCCAGCACCAGAACAAGAGGACACAGCCTCAAGCTACACCAGGGGAAATTTAGGCTTGAGGTGAGGAGAAAGTTCTTCACTGAGACAGTCATTGGCTGCTGGAATGGGCTGCCCAGGGAGGTGGTGGAGTCGCCATCCCTGGAGCTGTTCAAGGCAGGATTGGACGTGGCACTTGGTGCCATGGTCTAGCCTTGAGCTCTGTGGTAACAGATTGGACTTGATGATCTGTGAGGTCTCTTACAACCTTGGTGATACTGTGATACTGTGAAATATATATTAAAGAGAAAATCCACTTTCTGAGAAATGTAATGAAGTGGATGACTTTTCTTAAACCACTGACATGATTTAATGTTGAAATATGAATTTTGAATATTAATTTTCCATTAATTTGTTCAATCAGTTGATGGTATTAATATGTTGATGAATTTCACTTATCGATGCTTTTTTTGACAAAGGAAACATTTAAGCACAAACTTGCACAACTACAACAAATAGGTGTCTCAGGAGATTTTTTTTTTTAAAAGAAAGAAAATTGCCACTATTCATTATGGGAAATGGATATTTTTTGTTCATTTTTGGATGCTTATTTTCCTCTTCACTCTACTGATCATGACACTTGATAAAATTTATAGGTTTTGTGATATTAAGACTTGTGTTTTGATCTTTTATCCAACAACTTGGTACATCTCTGTCGTGGTAGGCCTCATGAGCTAGAAATAGGCTTATACATGTCCTGGCTTACCCAGGCATGTTTTTTCTGCTCCGTGGCAGAAGCAACCACAGGAAAGAAGACAAAAGAACCTGGAGTCACTGAGTCTAAGGACTCTGGCCTGCTCAGTCTTGCCTTGGTCCTGTGGTAAACAAGGTACACACACTTAGTTTGTGCCTGCCTTGTGCAAGGCCTATGCATTTCCCAAATTTGGGTAAAGCAAGCCTATGGCTTTGCTTAATATGGTCAGGCTTGGCTAACTGCCATTCTGATTGGCTATTCTGTGTCCAAAGGGCAATTACTCTTGGCCCACACTGATAAAAGAGATACGCAGGTAAATGCAGTGTGTTCTGCCATGCCCTGCCATTGCATTCATGCCTGATGTTGCCTGCAGCTATTGTTTACTGCCTTATTGTTTGCCCAGAAACTCCACTGTCACGAGTTTACCAAGAACAGACTCTAAATGCCGCCATGCGATTGGCCTGCATAGCCAGCAGCTGAGACTGCACATGGCATTGCATCCTGCCTGCACCTGGAAATCTCCTGTCAAGACGAGAAGTCCTGGAGATACACAAATCATCCAGAGGAGCCAGGAGACAAGGTCAGAGATTGCCTGCCTTCTTTCCCCAGAAACCTGGGAAGAATCAAATCTCAGTAGCTGATAAGACAGAGTTCCCTGAAAGTATTTGGGTACTGTCTGGGTCTGTGGCTAGCCCTGCGAGTCAGGCAATATTAATTTTGTGAGTAAATACTTAAAAGCCTCTTTGTAATTCTTTATTACCTTCTGCCATGAGCAGAAAGCGCTCCTTGACTCCATCTAGTGGGCAAGCGGTATGTTGTCTGCAAGCAGCATTTGACCACAGGAATCTTCTCTTCCAGTTCAATTAATGTTCATATATTTTGCTAATTATTATCTGTAAAATGTTTCCATGACCATGTGAAGATCCTATTGTTATTATTACAATTAGTGGTGGGGGATGGTGAGAGTTCTGAATATCAAAATTAATAAACAGTATTAATTTTGGAAAAAATACCATCTCACTTTTATTTCCTTTTCATAACAATCTCATTTCTAAGATGATAGGGATCTACTTTAATTGATTAATAGACTACTCAGAATGTTGGATATTGCATGAGTGGATATAATCCTCTCTACAGAATATGGTGTAATTCCAGAATGATTTGTATCACAAAATCACAGAACTACTATTTTAAGATGAATGAGTGTGAAACTAGTTAATTTTACTGCTTCATCTTTATCAGACCTGTAGCAAACATATTCAAAAATGATGAAGGAGGCCTTCTTTAACTTTGAAATGAGGGCTTTATCTTATACATACATAACATAGCTCTGGGACTTGATGTAAACCTACATGTTCATAGGATTTTAATTTTTGCATAGTTTCATTCACTCATATTTGTCTTGGTAGTGGAAAGAAAATTTCTACTAATAAGAAAAAGAAAAGCCATTTACTTCTGAAGTAGTGGATTCCAGAGGAGGTATCATATTTGTTAACGTGAATTAATATGAATGTTTAAATAATTAACAGGAATGTCTTTTTAAAATGTAACTAAACAAAAGTTCTGAAATGGGATTTATGCTTCGATTATTAAAGCAGTCTTGCACCTTTTTGATTCTGAATTAATCCAAACAGCATCCTAGTTTGTATCATAAACAGTGTGGCCAACAGGACTAGAGAGGAGATTGTACTTGGCACTAGTGAGGGTGTGTTTTGAATATTGTGTTCAGTTTTGGGTTTCTCATGACAAGAAAGACATTGAGGTGCTAGAGCATGTCCAAAGAAGCAAAACTAAGGTAGAGAGGGAATCTAGAGCACAAGTCTTCAAAGGAGGGGCTGAGGCAAGTGACTTTTAGTCCAGACCAAAGATAGCTCAGGAGAAACTTCATCTTTGGAAGTTCAAGAGAGGATATATCACTGTCCTCTATATCCAGTTCATATTGCTGGAAAGAGTTTGAAAGGAGATTGTGGAGCGGTGAATGTCCATCTCTTTTCCCAAGTAACAAGCATAGGACAAAAGAGAATGTCCTCAAGTTGCACCAGGGCAGGTTTCAATGGTTATTTGGAAAAATTTCTTCACCTAAAGGGTTATCGAAGATTGGAACAGGCTGCCTAGGAAAATGTTGAGTCACCATCCCTGGAGGTATTTATAAAGCTTGCAAAAATGTGCACATGGTTTAGTGGCGAGTTTGGCAGTGTTTAGATTTACCACTCAAGAATCTGAAGACTGTTTTCCAGCATAAGTGATTCTATGATTCTGAGATTCAGTGATTCTAAACCACAAATGTCTTCTGTGAGGTTTTTGTTTTCCCTGAAATGTCTCATACCAGATCACTGCCAGAAGCAGGACAGAAGCTGAATCGTTTATTTAATTTGTTAAATTAATTTTGCTTTCCACGTTTTGTTGGATAGTGTATATTTTCATTTTCTTACTACTTTCCAATCAAAGACCTCAACACATATTTACATATTAATCAATGAATACTAAGAACCTATAAAAGAGAGATTGAAATATTTTAAAATTTAAAAACAGAGGAAAAGACTACATGATCCCAAATAGGAAATAAAGTTTAGTTTATGTTTAGCTCTATTGCAAAGGTGTACCTGTCGGGAACTGGCTGAAGGAAAGGGGATACGAGCCCCTAGAAGCTTGTACAATGAAGCCTTGGATGTAAGGTCTGAGTATTGGGAATGCAGTAAGTCACAGAACTGTGTGTGAAGAAGCTCAAAGGAATGTGGCCTTGAGCTTTCTGATAAGCATCTCCCTGGGACTGTGTCCAGGATAGGAGGGAATCTCAGCTATAGCAGTAACCACAAGTGGGGAGGAATATGCAGATTAACAGCACCGAGTTGCATACTGGATGTGTCACCTTTTACTCAGCTTAACCAGAAGTTATGAAAGACACCACAGGTGGGGGGAATATGCAAATACCAATCTTTGGATGTACCACACTACATGCTGGATATGCTCACCTTTTATCATTATGACCAGAAAGTTAGTCCTCTGTAACTCTAATCCTGATGCTCTCTCAATAAAGCTGAATAGCCATGATGCTAGCTCATATTGGGTCATCGCTTGGCTTTTCCCAACCCCGCATGTACCTTCAAAGAAGATCTAATCCTGAAGTAGGAAAGCATATTGAAGAAAAAGCACCTATTCTTCACTATCATTGATGGCTTCATTATTGGTATGACCATCATCTATTCTGACTATTTTATCTCTTATTTAATTTCCATTTCATTTTGCATACACCACAGAGAGGCTTCAGTGAAACCCATATGCACTTATTCCCTCACTCCACATCACCCTTCATCTCTCTTTTCTCACCACTGAAGAAAAAGGGAGGGTCATTTTTCATGTCTCTTTGAACTAGTTAACTAGATTTAGGGCAACAAAGTGGGAGAGTGGCCAAGAACACACACCCTGTGAGGAGAAACTGAGGGAGCTGGGGTTGTTTAGCCTGGAGAAGAGGAGGCTCAAGGGTGACCTCATTGCTGTCTACAACTACCTGAAGAGAGGTTGCAGTCAGGTGGGGGTCAGTCTCATTTCCCAGGTGACCAGCAAGAGATCAAGGGGACACAGTCTCAAGTTGTGCTGGGGGAGGTGTAGGCTGGATTTTAGGAGGAAGTTCTTCTCAGAGAGAGTGATTGGCATTGGACTGGGCTGCCCAGGGAGGTGGTGGAGTCGCTGTCCCTGCAGGTGTCCAAGAAAAGCCTGGCTGAGGCATTTAGTGCCATGGTCTAGTTGACTGGATAGGGCTAGGTGCTAGGTTGGACTGGATGATCTTGGAGGTCTCTTCCAACCTGGTTGATTCTATGATTCTATGACTAACTTTAATGTCCATTTCCCATAATGAATAGTGGCAATTTTCTTTCTTTAAAAAAAAGTCTTCTGTGGCAGCTATATGTTGTAGTTATGCAAGTCTGTGCTTAAATATTTCCTTTGTCAAGTAAAACATCAGTAAGTCAAATTCATCAACAAATTAATGGGGGAATGGAATGTGAGAAGGATAATAATAATTGAGTGCTGGCCTTGATTTCCCACAGCTGCTGGCTACCTTATCTGAGAAAGGATAGATAAGTGGATGTCTCATTAATGAGAAAAACAAGGCTGGGTTTATGTAAAGAACTGGGTTGTTCTTGCCTAATAATGCTAATGTGTAAGTGTGTGCTCTATACTCAAGACTATATAATGAGAGTCAGAACAATCAATAAAGAGTCTCTGGTGTAATTGACATTGAATGGCCTGGAGTCCATGTGGCATTAGTTTTGATCACACTGATGTCTGTGAGCTTTGATCACGTTCCCACTGCTGCAACCAGTGTAGCTGCAACATATTAATGCCTTCAACTGATTAAATAAATTATACAGAGTCCTGTAGAAATTAGCATAAAACAAGGATTTCCTTTGAGTATTATATTGTATTTTAAACACTGCTTTCAACATTCCTGTTGTGCACATGGATATGAGAAAATATAACATTAGAAGATTTTCCTAGTTTATGATATTTTGCAATAAGTAAGTTATCACAATGAATTACAGTGCTGCATAGAATGCTTTTAAACTGGTTTCAAACGCTAAGCACATAGGTTGTTTGGATACTTTTAATTTAAATCACAACATGAAGCATTGCTAATACTCATCTTTTTCTGTGCAGACTGAAAGTCCAAGGTAATTGTTTACAGTGGGGAATGTATGTGACATATAATACACGAATGTGTATCTTTTCAAGAGCTAAATGGCAAGCACGAGAAATGGTTCTCAGTAGTGATGACTGGACTTCTAGCCCAGACAAGTCTCTGGGTATTTCCCTGGAGGCCAGTATGAAATAGAGAATCATGGTAGTGACTAGAGCTAAGAACTCCGCTCTCACCTGTTTTATGAAAAGCATGCTTTCTGTGTAATCTGGAAATAGATACTTACACTGCTGTGACTGAGGGACGGGGAGACAGCTTGATGCAAGCAAAGTTCCAATTTATTTAAGCAACCTACACAGATATATATATTATCTTGGCGTAAAGCTTCACTTGTTGATTAGTCATCTTATCATGCAAAAAGTTGTCTCTTCTTCTAATCTACAGTCTGCCATGTCTCCTTCCCACTGAGCAACAGTTTTAACATATTCAGATAACAAGATCCTGTTTCCTTGCATTTTCTAATCAGCAGGTCCTCATTCTTTTCTCTTGCATGCTGACTCAGACAGTTTATGCCCAAGGCTTGTGTTGCAACCGATCTCAGCTCAGCAATTGTTCTGAGCTAACGACCTGTGATCCCACATTACACTTTAGATTGATTGCACTTATTTTTTTGTGAAGATCAAGAGACAACACTGGCCTTTAAAGAAAAAAGCTATTCTGCAACAATATGTCTTATTTTTTATTTTGCCACTCTACTTCTCTCTATGGAAAGATTTGCATTGCGCTCTTACAGTCTCCTGTGTAATATATATGCACTAAAACTGTGATAAAAAAAAAATCATTGGTTAAGGATAAGGGCTTTGTGTCTATACATACATATTCTTTTTAAATTGTATTCTCATTCCATGATGAAACAAAGAGCTTTATACTTAATTATTGAATGCATTAATCTCTCTTGCAAAACATCCTTTCAAGTTGGTGAATATTTCTTTATTCAAAATTGACATGTAAAAATATTCATATGTTTAAATTTTGAATACTCCAAAGTACGCCATGGTCTAGTTGATTGGACAGGGCTGGGTGGAAGGTTGGACTGGATGATCTTGGAGGTCTCTTCCAACCTGGTTGATTCAATGGTTCTATGTGTTTTAAAGTATGTGTTCTCAAAAACTCCCAGTTTCTCCGTGACAAGGCTTCTGTGGAATTCCCTTATATATTGACAAAAGTTTGATGAGCTTTCCTTTCTTTCTTTCTTTCCCTCTTCTTTGTCTATGTTTTTTCCCATCTCCCTGTACCATAGAGTTATTACTGCTATGTATGCAATTCTTTTACTTTCATTTTTCTATTTGTCTACCTTTAACATTGGATCACAAAATTACAAACTAGGTTGGATGGCACTAGCTCCAAAATGGACCTATTACAGGACATAGAGGAGTGAAGATAAGCCTGCCAAACAGGCAGGAAAGGTGTTTTAATTGTTTCTTTTCCCTCATTATAAAAATCTACCTTAATTTTCAATACATTTTACCATGTTTGTTTTGCCCATGATGGTAATTTGTAAGTGATCTCCTCATCTTTATCTGCACACACAAGTGTTTTTCTCATATTTTCTCTCCAGGGTAAGCATCTTGATGTCAAATGTAATTCACCACAAATCCATTGTTCAAAGCTCAGATAATTCTATCAAGCTGGTGAGGGGTTGTGTCAGCACAGCAGAGGTTTGTATATCACCAGAGATGGAAATTCCACATCTTTCTAAGAAATTATTTCTGCTATTTGACCATACTTGTGGTAACTCTTTTCTTGCATCAAGTTAGAATACCTTGTGTTGCAACTACTGTCCATTGCTTCTTGTCCTGTATCATGGAATCATAGAATAGCTTAGATTGGAAAAGACTTTAGAGATCATCTACTCCAAGCTCCCTGTCATGAGCAGGGACTAGGTCCATCTCTCTAAGCTCTGTTGTCAGATATTAAGATTAGTATCTCACTTTAAATTAATATTTTTAAAGTTTGAACAAAAACTACTGCACTTAGCCTTTCCTTGCACTTTACATTTCCCTGTCTCCTGAACATTTGATGGCTCTTTGCTAGATGCACTCCAGTACAACAATGCTTTTTTTTCTTTGTACAATGAAGTTCTAAATTAGACACGACACTCCAAATGTAGCCTCACAAGTGGTGAGTAGAGGGGAAAAATAATCTTCATCAGTTTACAGGCTGACATCTTACTAAAGCAGCCCAAGATGTTGGAAACCTTATTTGCTGCAGGGATGCATTTCTGGCTTAAGTTTCAGCTCATCTGACATCAGTGTCCAAGTCTGAAAAGTTGCATTATAGGCAGCCAATCTCCATTTTTGCAGTCATTTTTTTTTTCTATAGGGATAATATGAGATACTGTGGAAACTCAGGCTGAAGTTACATGACATCACATGTGGTGTTTGCTGTCTACAAATGCCTGAAGGGAGGCTGTAGCTAGGTGGGGGTTGGTCTCTTCACCCAGGCAATCAGCAACAGAACAAGGGGACACAGTCTCAAGTTGTGCCAGGAGAGGTCTAGGCTGGATGTTAGGAGGAAGATCTTCCAAGAGAGAGTGATTGGCATTGGAATGGGCTGCCCAGGGAGGCAGTGGAGTTGCCATCCCTGGAGGTGTTCAAGAAAAGCCTGGATGAGGCACTTAGTTATTGGTCAACTATGGTTGATTCTATAGTTCTATGATTCTGTGTCATTTCTCTTCCACAGTATAGTTCGTGCCATTCTGCTACAGAGTATTTTTCCCCTTTCTTCTTGTCTTATAAGCATTTTTTTCCTCATATATCCCTTATTTTATCTGGTTTATGACATGTTCATATTTCCCTGTATTCTGCCTTTTCTCAATGCATCTGGCACCTTTGAACTGAACTGTAAGTTCAGTGCAAAAGACAGACATTTCTGATGGCAACTTTAATCACTACTAAATATCAATCAGGTTTCCCAATTGGTCTATTGAATGCAACCTGTCATTTCAAGTCTATTGACAATAGCAGGACACTACACCTTGAAATGAAGCAATGTGGCAAATTAAAATTGGGGGAAAAAAAAAAATCAAAGATTGAGATGCACAATCAATGGGCNTGTGCCAGGAGAGGTCTAGGCTGGATGTTAGGAGGAAGATCTTCCAAGAGAGAGTGATTGGCATTGGAATGGGCTGCCCAGGGAGGCAGTGGAGTTGCCATCCCTGGAGGTGTTCAAGAAAAGCCTGGATGAGGCACTTAGTTATTGGTCAACTATGGTTGATTCTATAGTTCTATGATTCTGTGTCATTTCTCTTCCACAGTATAGTTCGTGCCATTCTGCTACAGAGTATTTTTCCCCTTTCTTCTTGTCTTATAAGCATTTTTTTCCTCATATATCCCTTATTTTATCTGGTTTATGACATGTTCATATTTCCCTGTATTCTGCCTTTTCTCAATGCATCTGGCACCTTTGAACTGAACTGTAAGTTCAGTGCAAAAGAGACATTTCTGATGGCAACTTTAATCACTACTAAATATCAATCAGGTTTCCCAATTGGTCTATTGAATGCAACCTGTCATTTCAAGTCTATTGACAATAGCAGGACACTACACCTTGAAATGAAGCAATGTGGCAAATTAAAATTGGGGGAAAAAAAAAATCAAAGATTGAGATGCACAATCAATGGGCAAGAACCACTGCAAGTGGATTCATCAATCTCACTGACTTTAGGTGGTTTGAATGTTTTTATCTGTTTCTATTTAGCCAAGGTAAACAAAATGAGAATTGGCTTCTGATATTACTAAGTTTTATTGACCAAGTGGTAAGTGAAAAATGAAGTTACAAACGTTTGAAAGAAAATTTGTTGAGGATACATCTGCTCACTGCAGACAGGGTTGAACTGGATGAGCTTTGAAGGTCTCTTCCAACCCAGACCATTCTGAGTTTTCTCTTAGGTTGGCACTGAGATCTGATCTGGTCCTAAGAGTGGCATCCACGTTTCTAGTCACATTTACTGTCATAAAAATTGAGGTACTAGAACAGCGACAGAGCTGGTGAAGGGCCAGGAACACAAGCCCTACAGGAAGAGGCTGAGGGAGCTGGGGAGGAGAAGAATCCTACCTTAACCAGCAACAGCCAAGTAGTGATCATTGTGATACCTGTGAATAACAGTAAATTTAGGACAACAGTCTCAAGTTGTGCCAAAGGATGTATAGGCTAGATGTTAGGAGGAAGATCTTGACAGAGACAGTGATTTGCCATTGGATTGTGCTGCCCAGGGAGGTGGTGGAGTCACCGTCCCTGGAAGTGTTCAAGAAAAGCCTGGCTGAGGCACTTAGTGCCATGGTCTCGTTGACTGGATAGGGCTGGGTGCTAGGTTGGACTGGATGATCTTGGAGGTCTCTTCCAACCTGGTTGATTCTATGATTCTGTGATACAGTTATTTGCAATATATTTGTCTAGAGTCCGTAAAACATTGGTTATGCGAGGCACACGGAAAGCTGGAAAGGATAAGATGTGCACTTTGTTCTGGAGGAGAGCTTCAAATTTACTTTGTTTCAAACTTTTTTTGGATATAAAATATAAGATACAATCTTTAACATTTTTAGCTTGCATGTGTTTGATTTCTCAGCTATATTTTGCAGAATTTCCTCTGCTTAGTTGAAAACAGTCTCCTCATTTAGTTTGCAAGTAGAATGGATTATTTTTTACATGTATATCTAATTCCTTGCTAGCTGTATACATATATTCCTTAGTCTCTGTCTCTATATATTCCTTAGTCTCTGTCTATATATATATTCCTTACTCTCTCTATATATATATATGTATATATATATATGTGTGTGTATGTATGTATATATATTCCTTCCTAACTATAGCTATGACAGAGAAAATAGTTTTGTGTATAAGGAGATTTTGAACTAAACCAATGGTATCACAGATGATCTCTGTGATCTGTGGAGAGAATCTATAACACCATCACATACAGGAATGAGTAAATATGTATGATCAGGAAAAAAAAAAAACAAACAAACTCTTGTACAATGCAATGCCACAGAATGAGGTTTAATGTATCTTTGTACCAATTTTCTGGTGAAATAGGCTGTCACAATTGAGAGTCCCTTCAGCAGCAGTCAGTTCGCTCCAGAAATGTGCTAGAGGCAGAAGAGTAAGATAATTGCAAGAGTAATGGGGGACAAGATGAACAAGATAATTGTCAGTGAGATTAAGGATTTCTTGCTTTTGGCTTGCTGTCAATATTGTTGCTATAGTTACAGACAAAAAGTTATACATTTCTATTCTATTTTCCAAACCAAAGAACTGGAATTATAATAATCTTGCTTTGTTGTATTTGTGACATTGCCAAATCAAGGAACAGAAACAACAACAGCAACATCAACATGAGAAAAAAAAAAAACAACAACCCAAACCCAAAACCTAAAAAAAAAAACTTTACAGGATGAGTGATTTTTGTCAAGCAAAAGTAATGAACAGATGTTAACAAAATAACTCTTAACCTAGAATTTGTTTCTGAATTTGTCTTCTTGCCAACATAAAAAATTACCTGAAAAAAGTAGTCGTAAAATCAGTTGCTTTTTTAATTATAGAGCCAGAAATAATAATTGCAAAGGGGGTTCCAGGCCCCTCACCATCTTTGTTGCCTT
>WAAF01014473.1:1302976-1387884 GCA_013400475.1 Tricholaema leucomelas | reverse complement strand
GGATAGATGGCTCCTGTATATGCAGGCATATCTATATCTATATATCTATATATATATATATGCATATACACACACTTAGAAAAGGATAGATGGCTCTTGTATATGCAGGCATATATATATATATATACACAGCAAGAGCAGAGATGTATAGGCACATACAGATGTCTACACATATAGGAGAGTGCCTACACAGCACAGTCCCTGTATCTCCTGACCCACACAGTTTATTTGTTGCCTTACTTGTGTAACTAACTAGAGGGGAAGGGGGGGGGCTATAACTGTATTTTCTATCATTCTTTCTCCCTTCCCCTCCTACCCACAAGAGAGAGAAAAAGACAGGTGCAGAGAATGGTGGGAAAAAAGGCCGATTCACACCACTCTCCCCCCGCTGGCCCACAAAAATATGTATGGGAGGTATCTGTCTGTATGAGGTTGTGAGCTTTTGCACACTTTTCCACTCCTACATATAATATCCATCTATGTGTGTATAGCTATTGTGAGATACACACACATACACATACATAGAGGCTGGATGTTAGGAAGAAGTTCTTCACAGAGAGAGTGATTTGCCATTGGAATGGGCTGCCCAGGGAGGTGGTGGAGTCGCCGTCCCTGGAGGTGTTCAAGAAAAGCCTGGATGAGGCACTTAGTGCCATGGTCTAGTTGACTGGATAGGGCTGGGTGCTAGGTTGGACTGGATGATCTTGGAGGTCTCTTCCAACCTGACTGATTCTATGATTTTGCATGTATTCTTTGTCTACGTGTCTGTGTGTATGGAGAGTGTGAGTGATCCAGGCATTCCCCCATCAAAACTGCCACGCAGATATTCCCCTGCCCACCTTTACATCTGATTTATTTAAACATTTATTTTTGTGTCTGCATTTTCTTTCATTTTCTCTCCTCACCTCTCTCTCTGCCCCTCTTTGGCAAAGGAACATAAAAATATTTGAACTTCACACACACACACACAGAGGGGCAGGTACATGCACATGTGTGCACATGACTAGGTTATGTGTGTGTGTAACACGTGGAAATAATCTATAAATATATAATAAGATATAAATATATGAATCATACATAAAAATATAAACAAATCAGGGATGCCATCCAGAGGGACCTGGACAGGCTGGAGAGGTGGGCCCAGGCCAACCTCATGACATTCAACAAGGCCAAGTGTAAGGTTCTGCACCTGGGTCGGTGCAATCCCAGGCACAGATACAGGCTGGGTGGTGAATGGCTGAGAGCAGCCCTGAGGAAAAGGACCTGGGGGTCTGGGTCGACGAGAAGCTCAACATGAGCCGGCAGTGTGCACATGCAGCCCAGACAGCAACCCTGTGCTGGGCTGCATCAAGAGCAGTGTGGCCAGCAGGGCAAGGGAGGGGATTCTCCCCCTTTGCTCTGCTCTCGTCNGGTCCAGAGGAGAGCCACGAAGATGATCAGAGGGCTGCAGCAGCTCTGCTATGAGGACAGGATGAGAGAGTTGGGGCTCTTCAGCCTGGAGAAGAGAAGGCTTTGAGGAGACCTTATAGTGGCTTTCCATTATCTGAAGGGAGCCTACAGGAAAGCTGGGGAGGGACTATTTACACGTTCTAGTAACGTTAGGACGAGGGGGAATGGGTTTAAGCTGGCAGAGGGGAGATTCCGACTGGATGTTAGGAGGAAGTTCTTTACAGTGAGGGTGGTAAGACACTGGAACAGGTTTCCCAGGGAGGTTGTGGATGCTTCCTCCCTGGAGGCATTTAAAGCCAGGCTGGATGAGGCCTTGAGCAGCCTGCTCTAGTGGGAGGTGTCCCTGCCTATGGCAGAGGGTTGGAGCTGGATGATCCTTGAGGTCCCTTCCAACCTAAACCATTCTATGATTCTATGATTCTAAATCACATAGGTGTATGAATATTAAAACAATAAAATTGTCTCTGTGTGTAGACAAAAAGCTAGCACCCACAGATGCACACGTACAAATGCAAGCACATAAGACAATGTAAAATGTGTCTGTGTGATCAACACTGTCTCCATATAAGGATGACAGATGACAGACAGATGTTTGCCCGTGTGTATATCCATATCTACACATTCATACTTACATGTTTTTATATAGATATGTCACCAATATGTGCAAGGGGAGACACATCTATCTCTGAGATAATGTCTTTTCTTTCCCAGAGTACATGAATAAATACTTTGTGGTGCATGTGTGTACGCTGGTAAGCATCCAACCATGTGTGTCTCAAGTGGAAACCTGTAGCTGAACTTGTCCGTGCTCTGTCTCTAAGCCAAGGGGTGTCTGTGTAAATACAATATAGCAGCACACACACACACACACAAATATGTTGTGTCCACACTCTGGTTTGTGGTCCTATGCTGCCTTGGCTCTGTAGCTCACAAAAGCTGTGCCTTGACACATTTATACATATGGATGTCACTGCATGTGTAAGTGTCCGGTTTTGTCAATCACATCACAACTACCTGAGGGGTGGTTGTGGCCAGGGGGAGGTTGCTCTCTTCTCTCAAGTGGCCAGCACCAGAACGAGAGGACACAGCCTCAGGCTGTGCTGGGGGAAGTTTAGGCTTGAGGTGAGGAGAAAGTTCTTCACTGAGAGAGTCACTGGACACTGGAACGGGCTGCCTGGGGAAGTGGTGGAGTCGCCGTCCCTGGAGCTGTTCAAGGCAAGATTGGACGTGGCACTTGGTGCCATGGTCTAGCCTTGAGCTCTGTGGTAAAGGGTTGGACTTGATGATCTGTGAGGTCTCTTCCAACCTTGGTGATACTGTGATCACAACCCCACTCCCACCCTAAAATATTTCTATGTGCCTATAGAATCCTGAACATATACCTGCATGTATCTGGAGCTGTGGCCACAAACCTTAGTGCTGGCGGGGGGGTGGGGGTGGTGGTGGCAGTGAGGGCTGGTGGCAGCAACAGCCTTTTGGGAGTCCAGGTGTGCAGGGATGTGACTGGTACCCTGCCTGCCAGCAGTGGCTGTGGCAGCAGGTGCTGGGCTGGCAGGAAGCTCCTGCTGTGGGGTCAGGGCAGGTGGCAATGCAGGACACCTTGAGCACCAAAGTGCACCTGGGTGCTAGTGCCAAGGCACGCACTGGGCCTTCCTGCCCCCAACTATGCAGCTTGGCACCTCTATGCTACTTTCACTGCACCGGAAATGGTCTTTGCTCTTCCTTTGATGCTGCTCCCTCAGAACAGAAGTGGTTGCTTGAATGCCCAACTTTCACATGTGCACCAGCATCTCACAAACACAGCTGCTTTCACAAACAGCTCCAACCCTCAGCAGGTGCAGCTCTGCTGCACCCTTGTATGGCTTTAGCTCCTGCCAGGGCCCAGGCTCACACTGCTTTGCAAATGTAGGGTACTGGTTGTAGATATTGCCTAGTACACTTGGTGTGGACTTAGCAAGCAATTCCCTCACCTTGCACCAGCCAGGCTCCTTTGGATCTCTCCTGCCCAGCCAGGACCTGAGCGAAGAGCAAAGCCAGCTCTCCAGCTTGGCTCAGTGCATTGGCTGAACATCTCCTCAACCACCTCTAGTGCCAGCTTTCTTCCATGGTTTGCCTAGCAGCTGGCAACCCTTGTACACATCATCAGTGCACTGGTAACTCATAAAGCAAAAGGTCAGCACAGAATTAGAAGCCTTGAGGCCTCATCAATGCTGAGAGTGGTTTGAATGAGGAGTTTGGACCAATTGTCCTTGCAGGGTGTGAGGACACAGTCAGCTTCTTCAGATCAACGATGATAGAGTGAATCTTAAAGGAATGAAAGTCCCCATCTGACAGAGTCAGCCTCAAGTGTAACAGCAGGGTGGTGATGTTTGCCTCCTCCACTGTTTCTTGTACACTTGTGTATTTATCCTATTCCCATGTGCAAAAACATTGGTTTGTAAGCATTACATGGAATCTTCCCTTCCAGCATCCATAAGATCCTGTAACAAGAAGCCAGAGAGTTGTCCTACTCTGTGCCTTGTGTCACTAGCACTTCATTTAAGAAACTACGTGGTGGGAGAGAAAATTCAGCACTCATCCACAGCTGTACCACCCAGACCTTCCAGCCTCAGCTGCAGCACCCCAGACCAAAGCAGCAGGTCAGCACAGTTAAGACCATCCATCTTCCCCCTCAAACATCACTTGTTAGTTATTGCACTAGAACTGTATCAATAGAAAACAAGTGCAGAGTGATGCTTTAAATGGAGATGAACATGTCTGAGCCTTTCAAGAAGATGCAGGCAGAGTAGTTATTTGAAATTGATGTGGACAGCAAAAGCCCAGTCAAGTGAGAGAACAGCCTGATAGGACAAAGCCATAACATAGGATAGAGAGCACAAAGACTGTTAGAAGGCTCTTGAAATAACTGGCCTCAATTCTCCAGACTTCCTGTAGACAGGAGTAGTGAGCTCAGTCTTGTCAAGTGCAAGAAGGTCAGGCCCAGCATCTAGAAATTAAAGGCTTTACCTTGACTAGGCTGGTCCACACAAAAGGTTCTTAACTCATTTTGAAGTACCTCAGGCCAGTCTTGCTTCTCCTCCAGCTGAAGCATTTAACTAGTGAGCCGGAAAGGGCCAAGCCTGCTCTTCCCCCCAACCCTTCCTAGAGGAGGGAAGCAAGAGCTTTAACAGCACTGCGTTCCTCTCCACCCTTCCAGAAAGGCTTTCATATGTCTAGGATCAGGGTGAAGGACTATGCTCATAGACAATTGGATCCAGCACCATTCCTGCCCTTGCAGACAGCTTCAAGAGAAGCAGAGGGATACTGCAGTTTCAGGTGAGCCTGCTCAATCCACCCTTGAAAAACAGTCTGAAAGGCACAAACTTTATAGTAAGGAGGAAGCACAAACATCCTTCAGTTAGCAGTTACTGGCTTGCCAAAGTGGTGAATATGCAGAGGAAAGAAAGCATGTTAGTGAAGGAAAAAAAGAGAGTCAGAAACAGGAGTAAACAAGGTTTGTTCTTGTTAAGTTTATTGGCATCATGTTTGTCTCTTTACATAAGAGCTCAGCCTACGTACTAGAATGTAGACCTCTGGAAAAACAGGTAGAAGGGCTCCATTTAAGCAAGCTACAAACGCAAGAACAAATACCAGGAAGAAAGAGAGGAAAGGGACTAGATTGCCAGGTTTTTCCATACCAAAAATCCAGATTAGCAGTCAGTAGGGAAGAAAGGGAAGATTCATAGTCCAGGTCATTCAATGAGAAACAGCTACCACAAACCCAGCTAGGAGAGAAGCTCCTTCCACAGTACAAAAATGCCACCAGGACACCTCAGCTCTTACTCCTTCTCACACTCGCTCCAGGATGTTAGGAGTTAAGCAGTAGGGGAGGTGAACAAACGAGGTCTTTTCATAGCTGTATTTAATTTTAAATCCCATAATCCAGTGTGCATATCAATGCTGTTACGCAAATCTGAGAATTTAGATACAAGGAAGCCAGACAGATTTTCCAGAAGATGAAGCCTTTTTTTTTTTTGGCCTCAAAACAAGAAGGCTTACATAGTTCATCTCTACTGTACAGAACACTGCCTCTCTCTGGACTCTGTGCTGCTAGCACGCTGCAGTTCACAAGCGTCCTCCTCACTTTCTACACGATCTGTGTTTCAGTACTCGAACATGTAATTCAGGAACTTTACACTAATTTATACATTTTTAATTGGTTGCATATATTAACATGTACTATAAGATTTCTCCTAAAGAAGCATTACGTAATACATGGATACTGTAAAAAGATCTGATTAGTTAAAAGTAACAAGCATTAACAGAGATACATACAAAACTCAACCTAGGTGGACTGAGTGCTGAGCTTGCAATGAACTATGGGTAATCAGCCTTTCCAGTTGCAGCCTTCACAGGGGGGAAAAAAACACCAGACAGTTAAAAATGTATGTAACTTGTTACACAGATTACCTGTAAACAGTTTCTCTCCATTGGACACCCAGAATTAGATTCAGTTCCAAACATACATAAGACTTTCCATTTTAAACTAAGAGAAAGGTCTGTTACCATGAAAAGTGTGATGTGGATGGTGCAGGGATGTGAGCTCTGAGGTGCAGGACTCTCAGTTGCTCATGAGAGATGGGTGGGTTTTGGCAGCTGGAGATGGAAGTTTCTTTTAAATTTCGTTTTAAACACAGAAGAGGGGCTGTGTGTTTGAAGGCCTAAGTGTGATATTCATTTGTGAAGGACTGTGCTCAACCCCTCCCTCTCCCCTCAGCAGCTGCAGCTCTCCGCAGAAGCCTTCACTCGGTCATTCTTGTCTAGTTTGATGGGTTCAGGGAATTCATTGTAAAGCTCCACTTCGGTTTCCTGGTGGGAGAGAAGGGATGAGTTAGAGTCATGGCTTTACAGACAGGTCCCAGCAGGCAAGGAGCCATTCTCAGCTGGTGAAAGCTGTTGGAGAGCCCAAAGCTGCCCACAGGAGCTGAGTTCAGCAGGCAGGCCAAGCAGTAGTCACCCACTGGTCCAAGCCCTACCTGTTTAAGTGCATTTCGTGCAATCGTCTGGAAAGCTTGTTCCACATTAATGGCCTCCTTGGCACTGGTTTCAAAGTAGGGGATGTTGTTTTTACTGTAGCACCAGGCTTGTGCTCGTTTTGTGGTGACCTGGGTAGACAGAAAGCACCACCCTCAGCTAAGCAGAAAGATGACTTTATTCTGAGGACAAGACCAGAGACTGCTCATATCCAACCTGAGCCAAGACAGTTCTGACCTTAAACTTACAGCCTTAATACATAGCACAGGAGACTGCTCACCATCACTGGATACACTCAGCCCCAGGGCAAGGTAGACCATATCTGAGGAAGATGAAACCACAGGGCACAGAGTGCTCAGGCACTACAGAGCAAGGACTTGGTCCCATAGGTGTTTTTCAGCAACTCTGAGGGAGGAGAATCAGCTTCTCTCCTTGCATCTAACTTGGGAAGCTGCTGCAATCCTTCCACCAGTGGGCAGGAGCATGCTGTGAACAGGGGCAGGAGAAACTCTTCCCCAGCGGCACAGAACAGCTGAGCCACATTCAGGCACCTCCCACTCCTGTTTCTCAAATAACCCTCCCCTGTTTTTACAAGGTTTCCCACTCCAACAATTTCCTAAGTGCAGTCAAGTCCCAGTACTCACTTGTCTGTTTTCTAGGTCAATCTTGTTTCCCAGCACAACAAAAGGAAAGTTCTCAGGATCCCTTGGACTGGCCTGAATGAGGAATTCGTCCCTCCAGCTGTCTAGGGTTTTGAATGTGTTGGGGGCCGTGACATCAAACACCAGCACACAGCAGTCTGCTCCCCTGTAGAAGGCAACTCCCAGAGACTGAAATCGTTCTTGTCCTGCTGTATCCCATATCTGGAGCAAAAGACAGTGCAGACAAGTCAGCTCTACTCCAACAGTCCACAAGTAGGGCATCCATTTCAAAACTCCCCACTAGGCACCTATAACCCTCAGCAACCCAGAGAAAAGCACCTGAAGGCTTGGAAATGTCCGTAGCCACTAGAGCCAGACACTCTAAAGAGCTGACCCTTGGTGTTCAGCATAAGCAAGGGACATATCCTTGTTCTGAGCAATCAAGTCTTAAGTATTAGGGTCAGCAGGTGATCTGCCTGCAGTGCTTGGCTACATTTGGGCACCAGCACCTTTCCACCACTCCTCTGATGGCTGCAGCAAGGCTTTTGCTGCCTTGCAGTCAATCTAGCCATGAAGAGACGAAAGCTTCAGATACCAGAGACCTAAGCAGACTGGCAGGTTAACACCACACAGGACTCAGGGCAGCACAAGCAGCTGAGCTGACCAAGGAGTCCCTTCCCAGCCTTTTCCAGTTCCTGAGCAGTAGGGAAATGCATTTTTAAGATATTTCTTTTTTTCTGATGTTGTTATTTGTGGTTTTGTCGGTTTTTTTCTTCAAACCGGGCCTCTCAAAGCTGCACTCAACTAAGCCCAAGCTGATCACTCACTTGTTCAGCCCGCTCAAGTTTGTGGAGAAGCCCAGCAGCACTTATGGGCAACAGCAGTTAGTCCAGTGCAAACAAGATTCGCACACAGTGCACTGACTCCTGTGCTGCTCTGGACTACACCGCAGCAGCTACGGCCACAGGAGTGTGGTCTTGGCAGGCAGGCAGCCCTCACAGCAGGGAGCAGAGTCACTCCTTACCTGCATTGTCACTAGCCTGTCATCCACCATAACCTCTTTTGTCAGGAAGTCTGCGCCTATCGTAGCCTTGTACTGGTTACTGAATTTCTTGTTCACATACTGGTTCATGAGCGATGTCTTTCCTACCCTGTACAGCAAGACAAGAAAAGACCAGGTAGGCTGTTTCTACAACAGTGCTTGTGTTGACCACCCTGAACAGAACACTGTGGTGTCCTCTTTCTCCACAGCCTCCTGGCTGTTCAACCAGAGAACACACCCACCCCTGCATGAAGGGGCTTTTACAGCAGTAGATGCTGAAGCAACATGCTGAGTAAGAGCATTAGCTACCAAAGCATATGGAGGATTAAAGTCTTGAGAAACCATTTCCCCATGAGTAATCTGCTCCCTGGTAAGAAGCAGGTATCACATCATGATTGTGAGGGCAAGTGTGGAAAGAGAGAAAGCACCCCGGAGAAGCTCACCAGAAACCAACCTATGCAGGAGGTCATGGTGGAAGAAGAGGCAATCTCAGCTTGCAACAGCTACATACACTCTGCTAGGCACCCAGAGATGGAGATCCTCCCCAGAGCACCAGCCTAGAGGCTCACATGCACTCCCTGGCTGAGAAACACTCCCTGATGAACAGCTTACTGGGCACTTGGGGTATAAATAAGCCTTGTGTCATGGGAGTCAGGTTACATCCTGCTTAGCAAGTAACCTGTAACAGCCAGCAAACTCCTTCAACAGCACAGAGCAAACCTTTTCACTGCAAGGGACAGGCTCCAGCTAGAGTCAGAAGCCAAGCAGATGGCTCAGTATAAACCATGTCTCTGACAGAGGCAGAGTGTTAAGAAGTCACCTAAGACTGCAAAATATTGATTTTAGTTTTTTATTATTCTAATGCTCATTTCAACACCACACATCCTGCTTGCAGAAAGGCTATCTGGTTTGCTCCTGGAGTGGTCTGCCCAGCACATCCCCTGGCTTACTAGTGTGACAGGACTGCATTAAACTGAGAGAACACATTCAGGGCAAAGGGTGGTGAAGAATTCTTAAAGCTGTAAGGCAGCACAGCTACCTGGGACTGTAAAAATCTCTCTTCCAGGCACTGATGGTTTCTTAGTGTATATCCAGGCTCCCACTAGTCAAGAGTACTGCTCCAGGCAGATGCAGATTGGCAGCTTAAAGGCTTCTCCACTTACCCAGAGTCTCCAAGGATGATGACTTTCAGCAACACTTTCTTCCTAGAAGTCATCTTTTACACTAGAAAGGAAGAACAATCCCATCAGACACTATTAGCATGTCATTCCTCCTGCAGAAAGCGGCAAGTGTGGAGTCTGAGAAACCTGACTCCCAGCAAGGAACCAGCGAGGGGCAGGGCCCAGCACTCCTGAAACCAGATTCCTTCAGTTCAAAGCTACACTTGAGCACTAACCAGGTGTTTGCCCAGTTCACAGGCAAGGAAATGTCATACCACAAGCAGCAACTTGATATCAACAGGTAGATGTGTCAGGCATTTGTCCTTTACAGTACCAAGTCCATTATGGACCCTGTTTCAGTGTGGGTACACCAGCCTGGGCCATCTCTATCATCCTCACCAGATGCAGTGCAGTAAAGCAGATCAGCTCCTGACACAGGTGAGTTCTTACACATGGCACTAAGTGAGATGTAAGCAGAGATGTGTCTAACACCACAAAAGCATTTTTATGCTGTTCAGTATCTTCAAGTATTAAAAAGAAAAACAAAACAAACCAGGGCTTCCTCACTCAAGTTCAGCTTGGAAAGTGACAGCCTTCCTAGTGAAAATGTTGAGTCCCAAGGATATGCTGCAGTTGAAGTGGTCACAACATAGCCACACCGGCCAGCTGAACAGCTGTTACACAGCAAACAGACTCTGGCTTTGCTGAGAGCGTATGAAGCTAACTGCTGCCACTTCAGCAGAGGGACAAGTAAGACTACAGTGACAAACTTCAGAACACTCAGCTTATTGCTCTGTTAGATGAGTTGTTTGTTCTCTTGCATCCTGCCATGACTAGTCCACCTTGCAGGCAGGTATCTCTAAATGGGCCACCAATGATCCACCCAGTTAGCAAGTGTAAGAGCTGAGCTCCAGAGATCCACACAATCTTACCTGCTCTCAGGTCTCTCTCCAATTAGTGAGGAGGCTAGGTGGTCAGATGCAGCAGGCCTGAGAACACTTCTGGATGTGCTTTAGCACAGTGAGGGCAAGTACCAAGTCTTGCTATTAGCAGTTGAGCATGTCCTTCCTACGGCAAGGCCCTTCTCCCCACCCCTAGGGAAGCATTCTCGGGTGCTCAGGGTCAACCATGTCAGGTTCTGATTTAGTACTGATTGGATCTACAACACAAGGGCCCCTTGGCTTTCCTTGAGGAGCTCCGCAGGTTCTGTACGGCCAGAAGCTAGAAGATAGTTACAGATGTGCTTCTCATATTCAGAGACCCTTGACAACAGATTTCATATATTATGGGGATGTGGTTACCCTAAAATTCCCATCTTGCTACATTTCACTGAACACACAACTCCTACTATTCAGGGGCAATCTGTGAGTTTCACAGCTAAGGGAGGCCTTCAATTCTACATCACGGATGTGTCTCCCAAGCAGCTCAGTCCTGTTTCTTAGGATATGCAACAAGCTAAGCTGCTAGACAATTGCAACCTGTCTCATTCCACTCCTACAGCCACCATAGTGTGGTGGTGGTGCACTCATTGATACCCCTTGCTGGAATTCCTCCACCTCTTATCTAGTGATACATCCAGAGGGGAAACAGTTAAGAGGATAACAACCCAAGGCTGTTGAGCGAACAACAGTATCAGGCCACCCAGAGCATTGATGCCTGCCTTAAATGGGTGTCAACAGATGCCAGTGAGCCTGCACAGGGAACTTTCTCCAAGTGTAAACACCTCTCCTTTCCAAGGTTGTCTATGCTGGACTGCATTGCTCAATTGTCCAACTGGCAGCCCAGCTTTACTAGCCAAGATACAGACAGATAAAAATTGTTAATGATGCCAGCATTCGGTTCTGCTTCTGCTCTTGCCAAGATTCATATTCTGCAGTTTGTCTCCTCTATAGCCACGAGGACAACAGACCATGTAAGTTCCTTCAAGCCAACTGCACCCCCTGTGTTTTCAAAGCATGTGCTACAAGCCAGACTTCTGCAGCACAATCAGCCCAGATGAAGCAAGAAGCAATCAGAGCTTTGAAGCAGCTTTGGCAGCTGTGTACACTGAACTGTCATGGAAAACATCTGCATAGGTTCAGGTCCAGTGTGAGTCACCTGTTTTCCTCAAGACAGAGGAAAACAGCTCATCCTGAAGTGACTGCCAGAACCCAGCACACACTGCTTCTATTTTCCTCTCTGCTTTCAGTATCACTTGCCACTGGCTGAAGCGGCTTTGGACAAGCTGACATTCTCATGCTCAAGGAGGGATTTGCAGAGCCCTTAATTACAACACTAAATCTCTCTGGACATTTGCCACCCAAATTCAACATGGTACCACTAGGAAGAGAGGGGAAACTGCTCTGTCAAGTCTCATTATCTTGGAAGCTCAGCTGAGCAGCAACCTGCAGACATGTGAAGGACTGACACTGCCTTCTTGTCATAGCTGACAGGCTACCCCATCAGCATGAAGGGCTATTACTGGTTCATGAACACCAGTCAGGTGAGACACTCAGCTGCCAGTCCAGGTGATGCAACGGATGTGAGCCACAGCACCGAAGGAGCTGCCTCAGCTTGGTATTTAGTTTGGGCTATGATGCCACAAGTAACTCCAGTCCATGCAGGGGTCAGCAGTGGACACTGCCCAGAGTTTCACACTCTTCCACCAGGCTTGATCAATGCTATTTGGAAGCTCAGTCAGTTGATGAGCAGAGTCCTCTTAACCTTCCCATTACAGCTATAACCAGACCAATATTCCTTGCTTAGTACAAGAAGAGATGCTGTCTTTGGAGAAGAGACCACATCTCCGTGTCTTGAAGGAAACAGAAGTGTTTGATCTTCTGAAGTATTCCTATACAAGGAAACTCAAGTTGCTCTCTGGAGCACCACCTGTGCTGCTTTTCTCACCACGTTCTGTGTAGCTGAGGAGGTCTCCAAGGTAGCTCCAGGTTTAAAGCTGCTATTTCTGCTAAGCAGAGGTCTGACTAGTCCTAGTGAGACCTTGGTCTCAACAGATTGACCCAAAGGATCAAACTACTCCCAGGACAGGATACCATGTCTCCTCCAATGTTTGCTTCCAGCCACAAATATTTTTTCACAAGCTGGGTTAGAACAAGTGCTAGACACTAGTGCTCTATGAAGAGCCTATAGAAGCAGCCTTACTACAGTCTCCTCAACACCATGCAAAGCATTTTGGTGACTCCATTCAAACTAAGCCAAAAGCAAATACAACATAACATCTTCATGGTAAAGTGTGCTTCCCCACATTGCAGTTCAAGTAAACTCCAATAGCTCAGTTGACCCTGATTATGACATGCCATTTGCTGGGTCAGGAGAATGAGATGCAACCAACCAACCTGGGCTAGGCTGACTGCTCAAGGATTTACCTGCATGAGGTCACAGGCTGCTTCTCAAATTACACAGCACTGAGGAGATTTACTACTGCCTCATGGTGCCTACATATATGCTACATAGATCTCATTTCCAGTGAACGTTGTTAGTACAAAGTCAACTAAGGAAGACCAAGAGCATACTTTGAGTGCAGACAAAGGAGGTTGGAATACCAAAAGGAGCAGTTTGTTCACATTATTTCTCCAGTCACACCTGCAAGAAACATTAAATGACTGATCTGAGATGTAGGCTGTGCAGGGCTTCCCTATGCTCTGACAAAGGGGAAGCTCTGCTTGAATTGAGATCAAAACTGTGATAGTGCTGAGTCAGCAAGTCTAAGGCCATTGTGCACTACAGATGCAGCCTGTCTCACTTTATGACACTTGGTGTAATTACTCCAGAGCAGCATCCTGTAACAGTCAGGTCAGCCCTTAAGATGGCAGTGTTCAAGCTCATAGGGCTCATATCCAGTCCCAGGAGCATTTCTGAACAAACACTTCCTTTTTCAAAGATACCATGAAGAAAAACCCGTTTGTTAAGATTTGATCCAAGACATCAGTTCTGCTTTACACTGTGTGAAGTCTCTTGAAGCAAGGTCACCTGCATGATTGCTCAGAACACAGCCTACCAACACACTAAGCCAGCCCTGCTTAGGAGCCATCAGAGTATCAGTCAGCATCATTCCCCCTGCTTAACTGGTACCAGAAGAACGGCAACCACTACACTGACACAGGAGAGGAGTCTTCCCATTCAATTTTTAATGCCTATTTCTAAGCAAACAAGCCATTACCAATGTTGAGATTAAGCCTGGTATAGCACTCGCTCCCAGTACTTATGGCCTTTGTAAGGCTGGCCTGCTGGAACAGCATGGAAGAATCCCTAACATCTGACTAGCTTAGCTGATCAGAAAGGAAGAATCAAAACGTGTCCTATAGCACTACAGCTCCTCAGATGAAAGAGCAAATAAACCCTACACCGTATCTAATTAGGCATCTCTTGTTGCTTCAGAGTACATTACAACTGTCCTCCTGCTATATTAAGACAGCTGTTTGAACTCGAAGCAGAAATGGATGGTTATGGATTCCTTAGAGATGTTTATGTGTCAAGGCACAATGTGGGCATTTTCATATTAATTAGGTTCGTACAAGCGAAAAACAGTAGGAGCTTGTGTTGATAGCCCACCAGATGTCTTAGGTTACCTATCCTTTAACAGATGTAAGCCTTGCAGTAGAACACCCTGTTAAGCTGCTCAGGGACAATTTTGGTATGAAGGTAGTTAGCCTTGGAGGGCAGAAATCTCACCTCCACAGAAGAATACAGCTCCCTATCTGCTCCAGTTCTCACCATGCTGACAAGCTGCTGGAACAGTCATTACCACTCTGACTTTGCTGTTCCATAGCTGAAATTGCAATCTTCAACAATAACCAAAGCATGTTTACGCAGAAGCTAGAAGTAGGATATTAGACCTACAGTTATCTGCTCCTGTATCTACCAGCTTGCCATCTGCAGCTTCTTCCAGAAATCAGCTGAATGCTGAAGCAAGACTGTTGGTCAGCATCTCCAGCCTTGTCTTCTGCCAGGGATATTTAACACTATGCCGACAAGGTGCGAAGTGGTGAGTGTGCACTCAGAAGAGCTCAACTTGCTGCAGCACTTAGGAACATTGAGCTCTCTCCTGTCCCAGGAGGCAACACAAGTAGGTTTTCCACAGAAAGGAACAGACCTGAAGCATCGCAGATCTGTGCCAGGTGCTGTGGCCAGTAAGCAAAGCATTCACTTCTTCAGTATGTCATACCACCTTTAGCAAACACACCCAACCAAAAGGCTAGAACTGCATTAGGAGACAGCACCCATTGCAGTGGGCTCACCACAGTGAAAATACTCATCAGAAGACATCCACACTTAAACATCTGAAGAATCTCTGCTCCTGAAATACAAGAAGTGTCCCAAAATGCAGCTAAGTCAATTTCTGCCACAAAAACACCATCTCTGCTTGCTGTTCTCTCACATGGGGGAGGCTGCAAAGTATCAAATCTCTGTACTACAAAGAGCTATTTTTATTCTCCCCTTCCAATGGTTCTGCATTTCAAGGAAAATGAAGCTGGAAGAACGATTCAGGATCAGCTCAGTCAGACTGAACTAGTTCCTTCCCTGAAGCTGCAAGTTCCCTAGCATGTTCAGCCTGCTTAGACCTTCAGCCACCAAAGTACGATGCTCACTGGATGATTATCCCATTTTAACAGGATCAAGCACGCCACACTGGCACATGTCACTTGTCCCATGGTCACAATGTATCTTGCCATGATTATCAAGCCAAGTTTAGGTGAGGCTTTAACCAGACAAATTTCTTCCAATTCACTTACTCTGAAAATCCAAGGCCTCATCCTGAGAGAGTGTAGATAGTCTGCAATTGCTATTAGTTGACCAGGATCACAGTTCCCACTTCCAGAGCACCCAGGTGGTCCAGACAACCTCTATATGGAAGCCTCAATCTCTAACTGCAGTAGGAGCTCAAGATGAAGCCAAACAAGTTTTACTGATACCATAACAGCACCACCTTGGTTCCAACTACCTGGTCATGCAGACATTGCTAAGAAGGTCCTACTAAGGACCAGACTGACAGCCTGGACAAGTCAAAATGAATCCCTGACACTAACAGAGCAGCTCTTACCTGCATTCTCCTGAGGATGACAACAGTCCACAGGCACAGCAGAAGCCCTGTCCTTTCCACTGGGAAAAAGTTAACCAGAAGACAACCAGCAGAGGCTGTTGCCATTATATGAACATGGCTTAAGAGATGTCAAGCTACCTTTCATGAAGAAAGTAGAGATAAGCCAGCCTATTATTTTTTTTTGACTGCTACAAAGCCTTTCCTTATTCCACTTGAGCACTCTACAAGTAGAGCAAGCGCCTGGCATCCTTGCACTGAGGACTGCCATGATGATGAACATAAAGTTTTACCAGCAAGTTGAGCCTTGCATCGACAAGGACTGCACAAGCAGTACAGGACTCTCTTCAATCGTTTTGACAGCTCTACTAGTAGCTCAGCTTTCCCAACTGGTTCAATGATCCCAGCTAGAAAAACCACTCATTTGGGGGGGGAACAGATGCAGACACAGACACACAGAGATTGAATATTGTGCCTAAAAAAAGGCAAATTAGGAGCATCTTGGCACTGGGATTGACAACTTGCAGGAACTGCTCTCTGTAAATAGGTGGCTTTTCAGGGCATCAGGCTCCTACAATCCATACAGTCATACATGCTTTAGAGGTGTTTTCAGGCTTCACTGATGCACTACAGAGCAGCAAAGCGAAGCCCATACCAAAAGCAGCTAGCAAGATTTTTCTCCAACAGCCTCACAGAAGGCTACACTCTAGCTACTGCTACATCAGCAGCATCTCAACACTGCTTTCCACCTCCTTCCTCCTCACACATTTGTGTTGCTGTTCTAACCAACATATTCCCTCCTGCTGGCACCCAGCCAAGAGCTCAAGCAGAGCTCATAGTCCCCTTCTCAGGAAGAGCAGATAGGCTGCCTGCTACTTACTGCAGTTTCACCAAAAGCAGGCTTCCATCCAGTTGGTGCCTTTCCCAGACAGCCCTGTGAGGCAGGAATTACCTCCAGAGAGCTAGGAGCCTCAGCTACAAATTAATTTCTGATACCTTGTGCAAAGCATTATATTGCAATTTATCAGGTGTAGGTAATGCTGTTCAATGTCTTCAGGCCCCACCTGAGAAGGGTAAGCCAAAAGCTTTACCTTCTAGAACAGTCTAGAGCTTTAGATGCTTGCTAGTACACATATAAAATAGCAATCGACTTCTCAGACTACAGCTGTCTACAATAAGTTTCCACCTCATTTCAAGGGTGGAGTGGTAGCCTCCCAACACTGGCAGAACTGCTTTAGGATCAAGTGAAGCTCAGGAACTAGCCAGATACAGCACAGCCACAGGGCTCCAAGATTGGTTCACTGGCCATTACAGTGTGATTACTAAACTGGTGAAACATGGGGCTAACAGCCAAGTGACCTGGTCTGAGCTAGCCACTAGGCACCAGATGGGTATGACACCAGACCAACACACAGCCTGATGTACTCTGTTGCTGATCATGCTCTGAAAACAGCTCAGACTCAAGTAAGAGAATGATGCAGCTTGGGAAAACATGTAGGAAACCCAAGCAGAAAGCAAAAACTTTGGAACAGTTGTGAGTAGAAGAGGCTCCTTGTGTGAACAAGGAAGCTCCAGAGTTGGCACTGTGGAAGATGCTCCTTTCAGTCACATTTTAGCTTTCCTCAGGCACTGAATGCCTAGTCAGAAGTTCTAAGATGCATACATGTTACGGATAAGGGCTCAAAGAGCTCCCTGGGAGAAGATATGCCAATGGCCAGTTTGCCAGAGAGTCTGGATGGCACAAAGAAGGCGCAGTACCAGTGGTAGGAGCCATGTCTGAAGCAGCATCACAGGACTTGCACATGAAAAGTCTGTCCTGTGTTAGGTCTCAGCTCAGTTGCAGCTCAGTTTAGGCTGTGAGTGCTGAGATCTGGAGAGCACCGCATTCCCGAGAGGCACTGATGCATATTATCAGTCAGTCTCAAAGCCTGAATTCTTGAATCCAAGTTCTTCAGTCCAAGCCTCGCTTATTCACAACCCTGTTACACCTCTCAGCATTTCTCCAGATCAGAACTGGTTTATGCCAGCGCAAAGCTTAAGTACTACATGTGGAACTGAACAAGTTTCTTGCTCTAAAGTTGCCACTACGAATTGTGACTCTACCCTTGAAAAGTCCAAACTGCATAGAACTATCCTCCAACCCCAGAGAGGTATAAAGCTTAGAATCTGATCTCTACCAGTTTAGCTACCACAGCAGACACCTTCTCTTGATGAGCAATCACGCTGATCTGACAACAGAGTTTGAAAGCAGGACAAAACAAGCACAGAATGCATTTGGTTACACTACTAAGGCAGATGTGTCTCTGAATGTTTAGTCAAACCACTAGTTTGCTTAGGAGCAGTGGGAAAAGTCTGGAGGTCATTTCACCATGTCTACAGGAATACTACTTTGCCCAGACTGCTGCTTAGCCTAAAATTACAATAGAAGATATAAGCTCTTCCAGGTGACAACTGCCCTGAGATAGAGGAAACAGAGTTCAGGGACTGTCACCAGCAATGCTGGACAATCATCCTCTACAGATCACTTTGCTCATCAGCAAGCTCAGAATAATGATCATCATCTTCACAGCAGGCATTTGGAGACTGCAGCTGTGCACCAGACAGGTGTGCAGAAAGGCCCCTTTAGAGTTAATGCCACATAGTAACATCACCAGGATTCCTAGATGGAAAGCCAGGGCTCCTCAAGTGGTAGTCTTGAGGTTATAGGAAGACAGTTCTTTCAGAAAGCCATACCCCAGAAGCTTCACTGAAAGCTGATGTTTCTAGTCATGAAGTTTCAGTCCACCAGTTCCTCCAGCAGCTGAAGGGCCCTTATACCACAGGATATCTTTTCTCCCAGGAACAGATAGACATATACAGATCCCCAACAGATCTTCAGTTGCTCTTTTGGAGGCTCAAGTTACATTGTCATTCAAGACTCGTTATTGGCACGCCACTACCTCCCAAGAGGAAGCAATTCCCTTGCAAATCTCACGGGATTTCAGGGTGTTCCCAGCAGGTTTTCCCCATGGATCAAGCTGTTACAACAACAGGCATGCTTGCTTTAACACCCCTCCCCCTGTATCAGAGCAAGCTGAACTTCCCCTATTCTGCCCTGGGGGAGACAATCTCAGGATGTGGGAGGAGAGTTGAGCACATTGCTGGCTGCTGGGAGACACTAGGCAACAAGCCATGTGTCTTGACTAAGGGCCTTGCCTACGCAAAGCATTTCAGCTATACCAGTATAGCTTCCATGTTGCCATGCCTCTAACCAGAGCAGTCTCCTTGCTGGAGACCTTTCAAATGAAGCAAGACAAATCTGAAACCACTAACTGGAACATAGCTACAGTGCCTATACAGCCTGATCTACACAGTCATGTCTGCCTGCCTTTTGGCACATGGTCACCCAGTCAGCAGAGCCAATTAACAGTTTCAGTAGCCCCTGTATTAATATCAACAGCCCAGCCCAAATCTCATGCCAGTCCCTCCCACTGAACACAATTCCCCCATTAAATCAAGCTGTGCTACAGGCAGCTGGGTTTTAATCTTTGTGTCCAGAAGATAAGGCTGTCCAAACCAAAACAGTACTGATTTTAGTGGTGTGGCTAACTTGCCAAGTTGTTAGATCTCTACCGTATCTGACAATATTTTTCAAGTAGTCAGATACATTTCCAGTTTTGTCTACAGCTTCCTAAGGTTTCACACACTCCTTTCATGCTTTCAGTTTTAGAAACACAAAGAGGTACTGTTAGATAACCTTTGCAGTGGTAGGCAAAGCACAGATTTTAGACCTTGTTGGTGGCAAACAAACCTTGTTTATCTGCAGCTGGCCACTAGCTTCCACCAGTTCCTAGAGGCTGGGCAGGAAACGAGAGACTGCAATGAGACTTTGACCAAGGCCCAGACCCTCAAGTGAAAAACAATGGCCCTCGAGAGGCCTGCTGGACACTGGAGCTTATACCTGAGATTTTGCTCTGAAAATTAACATTGTGTCTCTGAGCACCAGAAGCTTGATAAGAGATAGGGCAAATACTAATGGGAAATCCTACTGCCAGACAAGGTGAAGTAAAATACCAACAGTGATGGTAAAACCTTACATATATTCCAGGAGGTCCTCCTGTTCTCAGTAACAAGTCTTCTACAGAGAAGGTTTCCTCTAGGGACAGGCTGCAATCTAAGAACCTTGATCTGTGAGCAGAACTTCTGATCCCACACACACTCAATACATCTCACTATGCTAATGCAGTTTGCAGAGCAGGAAGGACAAGTATTTCCATACCTGTCCCAGGATAGGAGAGCAACAGATAACTTGCCATGACAGCTGAGTCAGTGCCTAACATGGAATTCCTCCTGTGGAGATCTGGCTTCAGAATGATACTTCATACCTTATTACCTCTTGCACAGACCCTGCATCAAAGCTTTACCAGCTCAGCTATTCTCCCAGTGAAGCTCCACAGGGGACTGAAAACCTCATTAAAGCCACTTAGTGCGATGATGCAAGCAGCACTGGTAAACTGCATCCTCTTGTTGGGGGCAGAGGAGTGAAGATCAGGTCTAGACACACCTCAGTTGTAATCATCTCACTGTTCATGTTTGAGACACTTATCACAGTGCCAGTTTGGACTTCAGATATCATTATCTGTATCTGGGAGCTGAAGGGAAGAGAATGCTGCATAACCAAGTGACCCAGTCTACTTGGAGACAGGCCCCAAGCAGCTTACTTTCAAGAGGATGCTACTTCCCATCCGGAGAGATCAAGGGTTCTGCACAGACCCATTACATAAACTGGCAGCCCCACCAAACAAGGTCCAAGTACTGCAGCCAGGCAAAACCTGAAGGCAGTTCCAGCTGCCCAACTTCACAAGTCCAGCTTGTCTTTCAAGTGGCCAAAGTTAAGAGTATGCAGCAACACAGGACAGACTAGAGAAAAAAAACTGATGGCTTTTTCTGTGGGTTTTTTTTTTTGACAATATAAAGATCTACTCAGTTTCATTTAGGAATTTCTGCTTGAAAACATGCAAGTACAGTTAGATACAGTTAGTCACCTTAAGATGACATTTAGTAGTTATGCAGAGACACCACTCACCAAATCAAGTATCATTAAGCTAAACAAAGAGGAGTCTGTGCCACAAGTTTACATTTCAATCCCACCTCAAAGGCAGTGCACCCCTCCTGAGATTTCACTGTCCTGTGAAAACAGCCATGGCCTCAAGAACAGGATCCTTAGCAAGAGAAGTCAAGGCTATTTGAGATCAGCTGTGAATCAACACACTCCAGTGGCCTTGACAAGCTTGCTTCACTCCCTATCACTGCCTGTGAGCTAGAAACAGCATTATTAACACAGCTTCCCCCACGGACGGAGCGCTGGTTGCTGGCATCAAGGAGGAGAAGCAGTCTCGCAGGAACAGCGATAACAGCAGCAATGACATCACCACGGCAGATCTCCATCGAGCAGAAAATGCAGCAGCACACCGCGTTTGAGAGCTGCATCCCTGCAGACCGAGCACAAAAGCAACAAGCACGCTGGAAGCTAGAGAGCAGCCATGTGATAGAGGGGTATCCCTTCACTGCCTGCTATTTCTGAAGAGCACATGTGGAGTCACTGACCTTGGGCACTCATTTGGAAGTTTTATTCAAGGTGCATTTAAAGAGAAATACGACCTTCAATAGAGCAGCTAACTATAGAACTGAAAGTGGTATATTAGCTATTGTCAATTACCTATACCTAATTCAGTTTCGAGATACACAGCTCACGTTTTCCTGATCACTGCAGAAAGTGACTCTTCCACAAGCCACTGTCACAACTTAACTGTCTGAAGGCAGTGTTATACAGCAATTACAAGAGATCGTTTTAGGAAGCTGTAGGGGGAAGCCAACTGAAGTCCAACTCATCAGGCAATTAAACTGCAATTACCAAAACAATGCTAAGAAAAGATGAAGCACTTCAGCACCTGAAGGATGTAGACTGCTGTCAGACAAGCACAAGGCAAGCATGCTAGTGACCAGTCAAGTCCAGTCACTTCCCATCAAGACAGCAGGCTTTAAGTTGCCCTACAGGTCTGCGAGATAATCGCAAGTCCATCAGACCCTAGTGACAGAGTCTTAAGAGCAGTTCAGGTCGCAAAGAGAAGCCCAGAAGACATTAGGGAACACTGGCAGCATACAAGGTGAGAGTGGTGTACTTGTTTATCAAATACTCAGTTTACTTCAGTGCCTGAAGAAATAGATAAAAAATTATGGACAGCTACTATTAAATATCTGTGAGCTGCCCTCGTATTCAGCAGTTTCAGGGACATCAAACACCCAACTCCCCTATTCCACAGCTCTTATCCCCAAACCAGGGCCTGCCAGACACCCATCTCACAATGCAGCATCTAAAAATGCACCCTAATCAGACACAAGAATGTTTGTTTACAGTCAAGTGTTAAGTTCTGCATAAACCAGTCTCATTTTCACAGAAAAGTCAGACCAAAATCCCATACATGTTAGAGGCAAAGCTATTTATAGTTTTGCACAGATGGTCTGATCACAACTGTCATGTTTCCTCAAGGACAAGCATTGCTAGAGATTGCTCCAACAGGTAATTCACATGACCTTTCAACACAAGTCTTACAACAGGAGCTTTAAAAAGGTGCTGTAGAAACTGAATCTGGTAGCCTTCTTGCCTACAGGCATTGATTTTGGGCAGTAAACAAAACCAAGTGGTATCTTCCTTAGGTGATTTCAGAGGAGAGCCTACAGCAAAGCTTGTACACTTTCCACTTTCAGTTAAGAGCTCAATATTGTAACTTATCTGCTGCCACTTTGCATAGAGGTTGACTGGCTTTGGTAGGAGGGCAAAGATACAGATACCTGTAGCGCAGCTACTGCAGTTAAATTCTTAACATGCCACCCTCGCCTTTTAAGGTACAACACTTAATGCGCCGTGCTGAACTACAATTAGGGTATTTAAGGACACAGACCACTGCATGACACCGTAAGAAACAAGTCAGCTTCACGTTGCTACTGACTTGCATCTTAACAGTTATACTTCACATTGCAGGTTAGGAGAGCAAGAAGCTGCTGTTGGATATTAAAAGCTTTCCTTACTGAGGGGTGAGATTAACCTCATCTTACAGCTTTTCTACATGAGAAGTAGAGCATTAACATAATAGCACACAAAAAAAAAAGAGAGTGCAGCACTTGAGAGTAGCAGTTATTAGAGCCGCTTTGGATTCTGAGGGCTCAAGCCAGGCATGGTGGATCTACTCATTAGTTCGTGGAAGACAAGTCATGTGTTCAGTCAGCTGTTTGAAGTCACAAGGGGGAGGGGAAAAAAAAAAAGAGACAAGTATACTTGTTCTTCCTGAATAAGTACAGCAATGATGTCCTGATTATTTAACAAGGAATATTCAAATGACTCCACCCACTTTAACCTCAAATACTGCTACTGAGAACAAGGTACATTGACTCCAACAGCCTGACTCCACTGGAAGCACTGCAAAGCTGCAGCTTTTACCACACTTCTAGTATCACCAAGGCCTATGATAAACCTTCAAGTCACAGCCAGCCAAACACCATGGCATAACTGTTTGTGTTAAAAAACAAAAAACCCCAAAAACGCTCTCCACTTACCCCAGCCCCAGCTGTCACACAGAGTGCTAAAGCACAAGTCAGAGCTGGCTTGCCAGTGGCAAGTGCTACAAGTTTCGAAGTTGCATTGTAAAAGAACTGTTTGCTTACAGCTGAGATGACTTCATTTTGTCACATTCATGTGTAAAAAAGCCATACATATATATAATACCACACCTGCCTACCAGCAAGTATTTTTAGTCTTCAGAAATAATACTGAGCTTTGCCTTGAAAGGTAACTGGGTAAGATATACTTCTTTCCATGCTAAGGTTCCCTATCTTACTTCTAAATAAGTCTTTTTACAGTGCTTTTACTGCTAAAATAGTCCCTCTATTTACAGGGAAAATAGTGTAGCTGTCTTCAGTACAACAATTAGGTATTTCCATATTTATTAGTCTATATATACACCTGAAGACTAGTAACATTTATCATTCAATTTACCTTATTATACACTCACAGCCAAACGCACTTCCAACATCCACTCTAATACTTCTCAGAACTGACTCAGGCTTTACACATGCTGAGAACCACTTTCGCAATAACTGCCAGTCTCTTCAGCTGCCTGTTTTGTCACGTTAATTGTTCCCGGAGCAGCCTGCTCGTCTTAAAAGAGATATGCACCGACCACCCAGGGCAGCATTTCACCACCTCAATGCAGCGCTTGCCAAAACCCAGCACACAGGCCGCCACCTACCCCACAGCTCCTTCACGCTTTGAGAAGAAGCTACAGCAGCACATGTCACAGACAATACGCTCTCCTCCCTGCAAGGTACCGCTTCAGGCCTCTTTAAGCCTCTCATACAAGAAAGCTTCCAATAAAGGCCTCGAGAAACGCGCACCTCGGGGAAGGCCTGCATGTCCCCCTTCCTGCAGTGCTGCGCGGAGAAGCCCTTTCCCGGGGAAACTCTCGCGGCCCAGCTCTATTGTTTCGTGGCAGGCAACGGGCTGGGCCGACCACGGCTCGAGGAAGCTCAGCACCCGGCAGCCGGACCCCGCCACGGGGGCGGACAACCACCGCCAGTCCCCGGCAGACCAGGCCCCAGGGGTGAGCCCGCCTGGGAAGCAAAAATGTAGCGCCACCTCGTCCACCCCTCCGCGGAGGTGTCCTCGGCGCTCCCCCCTCACCCAGGCCGCGGGGAGTGGCCCCGACTGGCGCCCCTCACTCGGCGGATCCTGCGGCCAGGGCGGAACTGTCACCCCTCAACCCCAGGCTCTGGCATGAGCGATCCGCCCGCAATAAGAGGTGCCTAGGGCCCCACAAGGGCTTACCTGGTGCGTGTGCCGCGGCGCCCGCCCGAGACTCACTGCCACCCCCCCGCTTGCCTTGGTCGGCTTTAATGGGCCCAGCCGCCTCCCCGCTTTCACTTCCGCCTCCCCCCCGACAACTTCCGGTCACGGGGCCCGCCTGCTGCGCCTGACGTCACCACGGCGCCCGGCAGCCAGCGGCGAGGCGCCCGGCGGGTGGGGAGGGGGAGCCGTGTCTCGTCTCACGTGACCGCGGGCTCCCCGCTGCCATGTTGGGTCGTCGCGAGCTCGTTCCGCACTGATCGAGGGGCCCAGCGACCTCCGGCTGAAACTGGGAGTTTAAGTGGGAAGACGGGCCCGGCCGAGCACGCTTATCGTCCAGAGCAAGTCCAGATGTTGTTTGTGGTACCACTGAAGCGGCTGCGCCCACAGAGGCGCAGCCGGCGTGTGTAAGAAGGGCGCAGCTTCTGCAGCTTGTCACCGCACCTAACGCTGCGGCGAACAGCACTACTGAACTAGCTACACCGTGTGTCTAGTAGCACTGCTGACAGTCACTGCCTGCAGCTCCTTCGACGTCTAGACAGAAAAGGAAAGGGCTGGAGACATTTTTCCACGTTATAGTTTCAAAAATAAATGATGAGGACACAAGGCCATAAGTCTGTTGTTTTCGATCTTTTTATTTGCAGCTGTGATCTGGAGAGAAGTAGCAACAGCATTTTTAAGTAAGAAGGTAAAATAGGACAATTGAACATACGTTCATGATTAATCAGGCCATAAGCAGCTCCAAGATCTATACTATAGGCAGGGAAAATGGGACTCTGTAAACTCTGGCACTTCAGTCCATGCCATAATAGCCATCCTGGTGATAGAAGAGAAATCTCTTACTTTCTACTCTGCATGTTGACAGCAAGTTAGTTTTATTATTCAGCAATTACTTGAATATTCTCTTGTGTTCATCCAAGTCACATGGCTACTGCGGATGTCATTAACCTGTGAACTCTGGAGAGCAAAAACTGAAGCAATCTAGGAAGAAACAGATTTTTTGAGCTAATTAAAGAGATAAAAGAACAAAACTACTTTTTTACTACTATTAAAATGCAAATAGCTTCTGAGCAATATACGACAGATTGCTTCCTGCTCTAAGTCACAGGGACTGACTTAACAGAGACATTGCAGAACTGGCAGGTGGAAAGACCTTTGCTCTTCTTCTGTCCAGAGACAAATCTGCCACATATCATTAAGCAAATTGCTCACCTCCTCTATAGGGTAATAAGTTTCCCTGTCTATCACCTGGAAAGGCTCCGTAGGAAAGATGCTGCGAGGTGTGATTCACCGATGCTCACAAAGCAGTTAGGGATCAGCAGAGTTAGGGCAGCACATCACAGCAAGTGTGTGCTGTTAAAGTCACCTGGCAAAGCCTGGCCTGAATCCCTTCTGAGGAATCCCTACTGCAGAGCACATGGAGTGTCCTTACAGTGTCCTACTTTAAAAAAATCAAACATCAGTGGCCTAGGGACCTGAGCCCAAATTGGCATCTCAGTTATTCAGAGAAGCCTGTGTTCTGCCTGCAGCAGGAACCACCACCACTGCAAAGGGCAGATCATCCCAAGCCAACTTCAGATGGTCACTGTCACACTCTCTTTCCTGTACACCAGTGCCTGCTGTCTGCTGAAGCTGCCCTGAATTACTGAAGCACTAAATCTGATTATAACCAGCACAAAACATATGGATATTTTTTTCTGCCAGTCTTTTTCTGCCAGTCTTTCTGTCAGTCTATTTTTTCCAGTCTTTAGTGGACTGAACTGGCTTCATGCAGGGTATACCTTGCAGAACAGGAATAGATGAGGCAGGACACAGCTGCTGATCCTTGTGCTTTTTAAAGTTGTGGAAATGCAGAATTAGAGAAAGTCAATGTGAGCCAGGGCAGCTGGGCTTTCCTCATAAAATGCCAGCAAGTTCATTACAAGTGTGGTACTTTATCACTGTTAACAAGAGAGGGGAGGCCTGTGACATCTGGCATAGGCTGCCCAGGGAGGTGGAGGAGTCACTGTCCTTGAAGGTGTTCAAAAAACATGTAGGCATGGCACATCGAGACACGGCTTAATGGCTATGGTGGTGTCAGGCTGACGGTTGGACTTGATAATCTTAGAGGCCTTTTCCAACCAAAACAGTTCTGTGATTCTATCTGCTTTATTAGTGCTTTTAAGGTGCCACATTAGATGCAAAGAACTGCAGAAGAATCTGGGACCAGTTAAAACATGGTTTGAAAAAAAAAAAAAAGAGAAAAAGCTTTCCTTAGTGAAATGATGGAGGAAACCCTCCCAAACACACATAATTTCTTGGATGGGGAGGAAAGTATCTTCTCAGTTGTGAGCAATGTGCACATCAACAGCTGGTGGGGCAAAGCACTTTTTTACCAGGAGACCCACATGGTGGGCTGTTACAGGCAGACATTGATGGTGAGTTACAGTGTTCTTCAGCTTCTAAAAGCTTCCTTTTTTCTTTCTTTTTATGCAGTATGAAAAGCTATCAAAAAGGGCAGGTGAAATTTCTTCCTTCTTGCTTCACTACAGAGCAATCCTGCCACTCTCTATCACATACCTGTGTTACATGGAGAATAACCTTATGTGGTGGAAGGCTAATAGGCCTAAAACATGTCCTGGCTTGCCCCAACCTTCTGCTGATGGGGGAAGCAAGGGCAGCAGGAGGAAAACAAAAGCTTGGGCCATTATGTCCCCTCCCAGAGTGATTCTTCATCTGACCATTTATTTTCCTAATATCAGAACCCAACATAACCCCATACAAATAGCTCAGTTTGGAACCCAAAGCCAATAATTCCCAAGCACAAATACTGCTCTGAAGGAATCCATTCCCTGCCTTTGAGGGGCCTTCACATAAGTGGAGCAGAAGCCTAAGGTTATAGTAACAGATCTTAAGACATTTACTAGTGCAGAAAACTCACTTTCATTAATTCATGCCTCGAAACTAGGATGTATGTAAGCTTTGACTTGATTTTCTTCCTTTTGTGACTCCTAATCTCTATTTGCTAATCTTCCTGATCCAATTAGAAACAATAAAACATCTGGTGTCTTACACCACCTCTTCTTTTGTCCTTGGAACAAAAGGGACGCTCCCTGTCTCTTAACCCGTAAGATGGCAGCATGAACAGAAATAGCAGGGATACCAAACCAGCTGCTGGCTGATAAGTTTGGAAGAGCCTGCAGAGAGGTCCAGAGAGCACATCACTTTAGTGCCTACAAATCCTTCACACTAGCTGTGAATGCCTGGCATTCCCCACAGTGCCTAATCCTTTCAGCCTTTTTCACGGACACATAGCTCCCCCACCTCTGGCCATTCGTGATGTTAAAAGCTTGGGGAGAGGCTAGTTATTCCTCTGCTACTCTTACATCACATTCCAGCTCTCCAGAGTCTTGCAGTCCCTCCTTGTCAGCACTGAACACAGCCCTGGAACCCTTCTTTGTCTCTGTGCCCAGAGAGATCTAGGGCCAGCCCAAACTGGCTGTACTGCTGAAGTGAAAACTGACTGTCGAGAGATCCTTATGTGAAGCTGTCTTCTCTCAGCTAGCTATACAACACTCTCCTTATGTAACCTCTGGCTTTCCAGACCAGCTTCCTCAAGTTGTCATTATGCTAACATTAAAAAAGGGGAACTGAAGTGCAGTAAACATACAATATCTTGCTTTTATGCTCCAAGCTTTGTCAACTCTTTGGTTTATGTTGTTGTCTAAAGTAGATTCACCCTGCTTCTGCTGGCATTAGAAATCTGAGGAAAACAAAAGGCAAGAGCAGAGCCTGGCAAGAGCAGAGCCTGGTCTTTTACCTACCCTCTTCTCTAATCCCTGCCTGCAGTACAAACACCACTCCAGTAATCTACTAATGCTTTCATCTTTGCAGTCTTCAGATGGTTTCTATATCATACGAGAACAACACATGGAAGCAAACAGCTAGCTTTGGACAAGACTTGATCACTAGATACCAACCAATAGGAAGCAACTGCAATCATGTTATCTCATGGCACATCTCCAACCCAAGCTTCTGATGAGATGCAGAGGACATTGCATATAGTGCAAGAGATTACCAGCATCTGTACTCACTGATAAAATGCAGCTGCTGGAGGTTGAACATCTTGAAAAAACCAAAGCATCGATAAAGAGTCTCGATGCAGCCACTGAAGCCTAACTCTGCTGCATCCCCACCATCAGACAAAGGACACACAAGCACCTAAAAGAAATGGCTTTGGACTTGTTTAACAGCTTCCCCTTGCTCAACAGTAAGAGTCAAAAAGCCACTGCAGAGTTGTGATCCGTTTGACGTCGAGAGGTGGCAATGGTGGCACCTTTCCTTAGATGCCAGCCTGCTCCCTGAGATGTGAAGGTCCAAATCTCTCCCTTGTTCTGCCTTTGAGCCACAGCGTCCTGGAGAGACTGTGTACTAAATGCTTAGCACAGGGGACATCCCCTCAGACAAATGCCTCTGCTGGCTCTCCAAGACAGGCAGGGAGAAACAACCACACACTGCTGGGCCACAGTGTAACACAGGAACCACACAACTTTGCACTTACTCAGTACTCCCTGGAGCCTGGACTGCAGGAAACCAAAGCCCATGGAAAGTTCAAGTGTCTTGGAGCAAAGGGGTGTTTTGATAGTCCTGAGTTTGGGCTCAGGAGCACAGAGGTGCCTACATTCTATTTGTGACTTGATCCCAAGAGATTGTCACACAAATGGTGACTATCACCCAAGTCCCCTGCAGGGCTCCCAGCTGGCCTCCCCAGTTAAAGATGTTCTCCAACAACACCAGCACCTTCCCACTTTTACAGCTGCTGCTAAATAACAGATAATTAACTTCTTACAGTTGGCGTTGGAGGGTAATTCCATATGATTGTTCTCGGTACTCAAGTGGAGAAGATGATCCAGGGAGTGAAGTAACTTCCCTCAGGCTAGAGTGAGTCAGTTATTTTGTCAGGTCTGAGTCCCTCTAAACACGGACATTTCCGAAAGGTTTTATAAACCATAGGAATGTAAAAATAGGTGCAGAGAAAGGTGCACAGAGCCAGAGCAGAGCTGCATAGACCTTTGCAGAGCTGGCCTTTCTTCAGGAATCAGAGTTCTGTCAGAGCAGCACTACCAAAGCAGCAGGTTCTGCAAGCTGTTACTTACCGAGCTCCGAAGCCAAAGCAGCAATGTTCTGGTGTGCCTGAGACCTTTCACCGGGCATGACACTAATGGCTTTGAAGCCGTGGGAACAGGCAAGAGACGCTGAGGGCTGGCAGTGCCAGGATGTTCTGCAGACCTACAGGTTGCATGCCACCACTCCTCTCTGCACAGGCCATTGTACGATGGGGTGGGCCAGCCACCTGAGCTCTGTAACAAGGCGTTTTGTGGCAAGGCTGGCCGTGTCATGCTGTTGTTATACCCAGAATATGAGAGGAGCCTGGTGCTGTATGACCACTGTGAGTGAGACACTACGGAACAAGTGACTCACAACTTACTTCTTCCTTAGCATGAGTCAGTGCCAAGAAGTGTCCCAAAGATGACACTCCATAGGTAGGAACCAAACTGGCTGCATGCATGCTCTCCAGGATCTACAGGCCCATCCTGGATGCAAAAGGCCAGGACCTGCCTGCTGAGTCTTGGAGAGTTCTTCTGGCTCATCCTTGGGAAGGACACGGACACATCCCACAGCCACCCCCCTGCAAGCACAGGGTGCTGCATATTAGCTTCAGATCTCTCTGCCTCAGCTCTTTCAAGGCACAGATTTTCGCAATCCCCTCTGGTCTGCTCTAAAAGGAGAAGCAAATTCTGTATCAATAGCAACCACAAGAAGCCTGTATAAATTTGAGTGCATGCTTTTGAAGAGGGTGACAAAGATACTCAGCCTTGAAGGATAAGAGTGTGTGGGCAGTGACGTTTACTTTGCTTTTATCTTGGACAACACTTTTCAAAGCCTGGTGCCTCAGCAGCTGCATTTTTGACCCCAGGGAGTTATGACTCACTGTTTGCAAATCCCTAAGCCACCAAATTGAAGGTATGGCCTGCAAAGAAAAATTGTCTAAAAGTGAAATGACTATAGGAGGGTGTTAAAACTTCGATTATTCTAGGCCCCATGTTGCTGCCTGAATTTTTTGCAAACAGAAAACAGCATCTCTTACTTTGTTTAGATGAATAGTATCTCTAGGTTTGTCTCCTTCAGTGAAGTCCTCAGCCAACCTGAGAGCACTACAAAAGATGCATTATCCCATCTATATCAGCACAATGCTGGCCTAAGGAGCATCTGCGCTCCTGCCTGCTGCCAAATTGCTTCATGTATTGAGGCCACTCCAAGGTCAGAGCCTGGGCTGGCCTGCTGGAGTACAGGGCAGAGGCTTTTTAGCTGCTTTCCGTGTGATCTGTTTGGGGTTGTGTGCTCCACTGCCTGCCATCCTTTCTGTTGAAGTAGATCGGTTTGCTGAGCAATACCTGTGACTTGGGGAAGAACAATGCAAACACCGTATCTGGCACTTCTTAGCAGGCAGGCAGGAGAGCTCTGTGTGAAGAGTCTGAGACCTGCCAGTAAAGAAGTGAATAAGGAAAGAGTATCTTTTATCCCTAAGCTTCTTTTTTTTCCACACTTGACCGCCTTTTTGTCTTATCAAGAAAGAGTAATTGCCTTCACTCTTTCAGATCAATGCTGTTCACAGAAAGTTAATGTTCTCTCTTTTGGGGTCACATATCAATCACCCTGTGGTGGGAAGGAGTCACCACCAGCTATCTGTCAGGGCATGATGGGATTGTCTCTGGGGAAGGGTTCACTGTGGACCACCATGTACAGACATGCCTGAGGTCCCTGAACAGCTAGACTTGGGTCAGTGGACTTGATTGAACCTGACTGGGGCTGCCTTTGCAGGAGAAATGTAAATCCCAGCTGGTATTTCACAGAGCAGGATCCAGGGATGTCCCTGCCAGCAGATTCCAAAGTTTAGTAACCTGATGAGAAATCTGCATTATCTCACAGCAAGCACAGCACAAACATGAGGCTTTCTGGAGGAAACAGAAGGCACAGCAAGAGCTGCCAATCTGCAAATGACCCCCTCTCGGTGCTATTAGTGGGATCCTCAACTTCCCACTGTCTGTGACAAATCCTGCAAAACTGAGGCTTTAAAATCCAGATTTAAACAACAGGCTTCCAAGGTAAACGTACCAGCGAGTGCTTTCTAAAAGCAAGCTGAAAAAGAGGATGTATGCAAAGTGGTTTTTATACAGAGATGGAAACGAAATTACTGTACTGACAGCAGCCTTGCTGGGCTTCACTGACACCTGGCAGAGGATTGTGGCCCTGGCACTGGGCTATTCTGAGGTGGCTCCCAGCCCTGCGTTTGCAGGACCTTGAAAAGTCTGTAGGAAAATGCATTACCACTTGTCTGAAGACAGGACACTAAATCACAGCACGGGTCCAGAGCACTCAGGCACTGCATTACTACACAGCCCTTCTCTATAACCTGGGTGGGGTTGTCCCGGGGCAAGTGCCACCTCCTGCAGCAGCCTCAGGAGACACATTGAACACCCCAGAGCCTGACAGTTTGACAGGGCAGCGAAGACCTCGGGATGATGCAGTGAAGACCGCTGATCTTTGCAGCGGATCTCCGTAAGGTGCTCTGTGACCCTGGAGATTTGGGTGGCTCACGCCCATCACACACAGCCCAGGGATGCAACTCCATCGAGGGCTCGTGTCAGCAGCCTGCGGGAAACAAACTGGGCTTTCCCTTCCATTTACTAGTGACGGCTGCAGGACGGGCCGGTCAAGCCGGCAGCGGGAGGCGGCGGTATGCCGGCGGTGCCGGGCGGGGCTTTCCCCCGCGGCGGGCCACGGCCCCGCGCAGCGGGCAGGCTCTGCGCCACCCGCGTAGCCCACGCGGATCGCCAAAGGGCTGCGCTACGCCACTGCGCCAGCTCCGCCCCCCCGGCGCTGGCTCGATGCGGGGCGCCTAGGTGCCCCCTGGCGGCGGTGTGGTGACACCGCAGGAAGGGAGCAGGCTGGGAGTGATGCAGGGCACTGCGGGGTGGGGGCACGGCGGGGCTGGGGCAAGCAAGGCATTTTGACACCTCAGAGTAGCGAACTAGCCCCATCTCCCATCCCAGGTTGGGCAAGAATTGGCACCGCTGCCGGAAAGATAACTGCCAGGACCCCAGTACACGTACTCTATGTGCGCCTACCTTGGAACACTTGGGATTCCACTGGATGCTCTTTCACGGCGTTTGTATCTCTGTTTGTCTGGCAAACAAGGGTGCTGTTGCTTCCACCGCTGGGCCCTGGGAGGTTGCAGCCTTGAGACAAACAGCGACTCGCAGAGGTGTGAATCCGTGCCAGGCCCTGGCAGGAGGAGCTGCAGTGCAAGGCTGAGATTAAGCCTCTGCCGGAGGACTGCCAGCATCGCCTCTCTCTGCTTATGGCTAGGTCCTCCAGCCTCCTCCTCTGGAGCCTGGAAGGACAGCAGCTTCCTTTCCCCTTTAGTTATTTCTACAAGGCAACGTTTGACTTCTCAAATGAAGATACAGACCCTTGTCCCCCTTTATCTCCTCTGGCTTTGCAGACTCCAGTCGGCCACAAGCGTTTTCAAACTGCAGTGTGGCGTGGACACGCCACTTTGGGGTTGGTTCAAAGCAGGTGGTGTATCTAAGCCCTGTCTGCTCTTGAGTGGCAGCCCTGATCACCACCTAAGCACCTGACACAGTTAAACTAACACTATTGCCTAGACGTGCCCTGATCCTGTAACAAAACCCAGACCCACCCATGCCAAAGCAGGTCTCAAGAGGACAATGTACCCATTCCTTGCTCCAGGCTCTGCACCTTAACTGCACACGTGTAGCAGATTTCTTTCATTAGCAGCCCACCAGAGTCTGTCTGTGGATTTTTCATTTATGTTTCTAGTAAGCTTTAAAAACAGTTAAAAGTACCTTTTAAAGTGATGAAGTGTCCTCTTTGCTGCAAATTTTCCTCCCTATTGCAACAACACCTGTCACACATTGGTCTCACCCCCTCACAAGACTCACAGATTCTATTTTCTCCCAGCAGGTTTTCCTGTGTGCTTCCCACAGCATACAGTTGCTGTGCAGTTTTCTCTGTTAGTTTTTGTGAGTTTCATGGTCTGATGTGGGAAGGAAAACATATTTTTTAAAAACCTAGGAAGAAATTCTTTTAAAGAAAGGTCAACATTGTAAGGGGGACCTACTGAAGGTTCCTGAAGGAACCTGAAGAAATCCCAGAGAAGCAGCCCCTGAGCAGACAATGCCCTGTTAAATGTGGGAAGGCAGAACATGTTTTCAAGGCAGCTGAACAAAGAGCAGGAGCTCAGCCCTGGTTAGCATCTCTCCAGGCCCAGTACTCACAAGGAAATCACAGGCAAGCAAGCCCCAAGCAAGAATCATGGTGTGTTTTGCTTGGCAGCGGCTTGGCATGAGCTGTGCTGACTGGTTGGAAAACAAGACTGTAAAAATAGCTAAACTGTAAGACTCTCTTTCTGCCTTTGTTTTCTGGCTTGTGGTGTTTTGGTTTGTTTGTTTGTTTGTTTTTCAGGTGCTTCTTGAGAGCCTTAGCAAAGCTAAGTAAATGATACCATCACTCAGTCAGGTCATACTTGTGCTTTCATGGCTGAGAGCTGCAAAACCTCAGGTATCCAATACATATATATAGAGAGAAGTGCCCTCTGCCTCCCACTGGCAAACAGAAGGCTGCTGGGATTTTACACGGACATTATTAAGCACTGAAAGACCAGTAAAACCCAAAGCATGGAGATTCATCTCATCCATCACAACAGCTACATGCATGTGTTTTACTCAGGATTGCTGGTAAGAGTTGTACTAAAATCTGCAAGCTAAGGGTGTTGCCAGGATGACTTCAGCTATGCATACACAGCCCTGTTTTAGTATCTCCTGTCCTTGACCTGGGCTCCTCTGAGAGCAACACATTGTGTCATGGTCCCTGCTTCCTGGCACAAACTCCCTGCTGGTATGAGGCTCGTACTGGGATAAATCCTGTTCCCTGCTGCTACAGGCTTCAGTGTGCTCCTGTGGTCACAGCCAACCCGCTCCTTAAGGAAAATAACTTCTTATCCTTCCTGCCTTGAGAACAAATTGCTCTGACAGATGACACAGCTCTGTGTTTGGCATCAGCCCTGTAAAAACAAAATAGCACAGGGTTCTTCCTGGGGTGCAGTTCTGCCCATGGCTTATGCTGCTAGAGGCATTTATGAGATTGTTCTTGTCCCTCAGCCCTGGTAGATGGCTGGGCCATCACTGGTTCCACCAGAGTTGTTTCTCTCCCACTGCTTGGTGTGTACCTGAGGGTGACATGGGCTCTCCACAGCACTGTCACTTGGAGCTAGGGCATTGTGCCAGTACCTGGATGGCAGCAGTGTCTGGTCACCTCTCTCATGCTGCTTCCTGACTCACAGCTCTCTGGGGCATTACTGCTGCAGGGTGACACTCCTCAGAGTGGAAGAAATAAAAAACAAACAAACAAACAAAAAAAATCACAAAGGGAGAAAATTACATGGTTCTGGACTCCTGGCTCTTGCTTCTGCTTGGCACCAGACCTGGATGGCTGGATCCATGTGGAAGTACCATGGCCTGGAACAATTAGAAGGCAGCAGCTGGCATGAGCTTCTGCAGCACTTCTCACCTGCAAAAGCAGTCTCTCCCTGCTCAAACACTGCCCATGAGCTTTCTGCAAGCTATCCCAGCCATCACAACCAGTGCACACAGCCAGGGCCCTGCTGTGCCCATGCCATCTGTTAACTGAATCCATGCACAAAGGAACAACAACCGGGCACTACTGTGCACCTGCTTGGTGCAAGCTCAAGGGTCTGCAAATGTGCAGAGCAGCAGTGAGAAGGGCTGGCAAAGCCAAACTCATCCTTGAAGCAAGAAGCCTAAAGGCAGCTGCTTTTCAACCCAAAGATAAATTTAGGCTGCACTGTGCAGGCTCAGCATGACTCAATTTTCAGAATTGGGACTGGATCTGAACACAGGGTTAGCATATAACAGCCTGATTCAGACCTTCCCAAGGTCTAGGATGGGTCAGAGGTTGATACTTTTTGCCAGGAAGCTCAGACCCAGGCTTGGGTTGAACTCATCAGAGAGCAACCTTTGGCCTGGGATGTAACGACTGAAGCTCAGTTATCTCCATGCAAGGGGTATATGCACTTATTTCTTTCCCTCCCCTTGCCAGGAGAAATTGCCCTGAGAGTGAGAGGGCAAATAAAGGCTGGAGCCGCGCATGTTATTAACGACACAGCCTGGAGTTCGTTTTTTCCCTGTGGCACGGAGGCTGGAGTTGAGGGAAGGACAGTGACAGCCTCTTCTAGCAGAGGAGCTTTCCGCAGCAAAGCCGGCTTAGATAACTGGAGGGAGTCCCCAGATGCAGCACTGCTGGCTAGCATTAAATCAGAGCTGGCTGCTTTGCTCAGCCCTCCATGTTCCATGGTTGTTTCTCCCTGAACCTGCCTACCCAGTTCCAAGGCCCCAAAGCCCAGCACTTTGGAGAAGAGAGCCAAGATAAACATGCTTTTCCTGGAGAGCAGAGAGACCTGGAACATTTCCCTAGCTGGATACACTAGGCTGAGGAGGTGGACACCCACCCCTGCAAATATCTCCTGCTATGTTGTTGGAAGATAGCCCTGCTGCCACCCAAAGCACAGCAACAAAGCTACCCACTTGTGCTAGGATATGCTAGCAGGGCCAGCTGCCAAATTCACAGGTCTGATGCCTAAATAAATCAAAGGGAAACTGAAGTAATTTGCCAAGAAAATTTCCGTGATAGGAATTAGGGGGCAGTGTGGGAAGAAAGGGAAAGCCAATTAAGAGGTGATGCTGTTTTGAACATAGCACACCAGGAGACTTTCCATTTTATTTAGCCTTTGCCAAGGGGCTATGTGACTCCGGATCCAAACTCACAACATTTAGGAAATCCCCTTCCAATACTTGGCAATTTCAAGACAATTCAAAGAATTTTATTTATGACTCACATTAGGGACCTTAAAGAAAGGTCGACTCCTGCACCAAACGATGCAAACACAAGAAGCCTGTTGTCCCACAGGGCTCACAGGCAAAAGCCCTGCTCTGGCAGTCACAGCAGACAACATTCGCTCCTTGCTTCTACCTGCTTTAGATGTTTGGGAATAAAATGTTAGTCACCTCTTCCCCAGTCACGTCTTAAACCACTAACGTTTTCCTCCCTGCAGCTCTCTTTGCCCGTTAGTTCAAGGCTGGTTATTTTGCCTTGGTTGCCTGTGGCACTTACACTCCGGCATCATTTAGCTGCCAATTATCAGTGCTTTTTAGCAGAAGGTTTGGATGGGGCTTAAAATCTACGTGTATTAAACCCCACAACAGCGATCTGTGTGCCAGGCCAGCGAGGCCAACTGTCCCAGTTTCTGTCTCGTTAATTCAGCAGTCCAACAGACTGAACTCCATCTCTGAGCAATGCCCCTTGATAACCCCCAGTGCCGCCTACTGCTGATAGCCTTTCTCTGGTGCCAGCCCACGCCGATTTTATGCTTTGGACCACTTGAAGCTGTCACTGTCAGAGCCGTTTTCTCCATAAGGAGAACACCGAAGCGCTTTGTGCGAAGGCTGGAGATGTGAAGTGCCTGCGGATGGCCTGACCACTCCGGATTATTTATTATACGCGGATTTTTTTTCTCCTTTTCGGGTCTCGCTGTTCGCCACAGCAAGGCTGGAGCAGCGCACTGCTGCCCTGCCTTCGGCGCCTGAACGTACCCGAGCGTCAGGCCCGAGCACTCGGCAGGCGCACCGCCGGAACCCCGCTCGCCGCCACCACCGCAAAGCACCGAGTGAAGGGAGGCGGCGACCCGGGTCAGACCCAGGGCTCAGGAGAGGGCGCCCCGCCGCGGCCGCTGCTCCAGCCCGGCCGTTCTCCTCCGGCACTCCCGCAGCCACCGTTGCCACGGGCGGGGGGGCCTCGCGCGCCTCTGGGCGCCGCCATTGCGAGCCTCCTCCCCTGATGGGCGCCGCCATCTTGTGCCCTCCCCGTACATTTCGGGCGCCGCCATCTTGTACCCTCCCCGTGCGGTGTGTGTCGGCCATGGCGGGGCTGCTGTGCCGCCTGCTCCTGTGCCTGGCGGCCGCCGGAGCCGCCGCTGACTTGCTGCTGGAGGAAGCGCGACGCTCCGTGGATCTCAGCACACACCTAGCCAAAGTCTCGGCCGAGCTGACCCTCGCCAATGCGGCGGGAGGCACAGCCGCCGCCTCCTTCCTGCTGGCTCTGGAGCCGGGCTTGGAGCCCCGCCTGGCCTACCTGGGCGTGCAGGTGAGTGAGGGGCAGCGGGGGGCGGCGCCCCGCTCCTCGGGGGGTAGGTGCGGCGCGGCCCGGGGCGCTGCCGGGGCCTCGCTGCCCGCAGGGACACGTAGGCACAGCGCCGCCGCCCCGGGCGCTGCCGATGCTCCCCTCCGCGCTGACTCCGCCGGCTGCTGGCGTGGCGGTCCGGGAGAGGCTTCCTCGGCACTCGTGTGCGGGCGGGCGCTACCCGCGCTGCTCCTGCAGCTGCCTTGCACACAATGAAGCTGGAAGTTTTCTGTCGAATTGCGAAACAAAGCGGTACATGGACGAGGTCCGGGAGGCGAGACATGCTAATGAAATGAACGTCGTTAGCAGTGTAGAGCAGCCCGGCTCTTTAGTCCCCTACTATTGCAGTCCCAGGGATGGAGCCCAGCCTTTTGCCCAACGGGCCTTTGTACAAGGTGTCCCTGTCCATGGCAGCAGGGGTTGGAACTAGATGATCCTTGTGGTCCCTTCCAACTCTGACTGATTCTGTGGTTCTAAGACTCCAGAGGTACCTGCACTGAGGTTGTTGGCTGCTTGGCCGAGCCAGATTCTCGCGGCCTCCGTACTCCCCAGCCCCTGTATAAAGCAGCAGAGATAGCAGGGAAGCAGTTGATGAAGAGTCTCATTTGTACAAGTTAGAGCAGGTGTGCTCACTTAGGAGCCAGGCCCAGGAGAGTGAGAGAGGTAGCTGAAGGCTCTTGTACACTGACCACACTTCAATTCACGTTAATGAAAAACGGCATTAAAAATACACACAAACAGCTGAGTGTTTTGCAAGGTAGTTACTTATCCACTTGTTCTTTTAGGGGGAAGCAAACCCCATTAAAAAGTGAATGGAGCCTGGTTGGAGTTTGCCTTGAACGTGTTAAGTCTTTCAAACAGCAGCACACTGATCAGTCTGTTTTTTTGGAGCAGGTGAAAGGTGAGGAAGAGGATGAGAACACCTTGGAAGTAAGAGAGACTAAGGTTAAGGGCAAAAGGTGAGTATCACCCTCTGAGGTCAATATCTAGAGCTGTGCATGAGGGTTCAGTAGAGATGAAATGTTAGGCCATTCTCACACATGTACCAACCCTAGAGTCATTTGTTCCTGAAAAGATTGCCTCAGGCTGTATCGTGGAGTGCTAGAACCAGAGAGTACAGTTCCCACAAAGTCCCAGTAGAAGTAATTCCCCTCTCTCAAGTGCTTTGTCCTTAGGATGTAGCACACATGGATTGAGATCTTTGCACTGAACCCAGCACATCCTGCCTGCTTCTGCATAAGCACCCCCAGCTGAGTGAAGGGAGAGCTCTATAAGGGATAGAATCTCTCACTTAAATGCAGTTCAGCTGCTCCAAAAGGGCTCAGCTGTGCTTAGTCTCCTATACTCGGTGCCTTAGGTAACACCGTATTCTGTTATTAAGGGGCATCAGGTAAGAGTGGCATAATAGCTATAGCACTGCTCCCTTTTGAGGTCTCAAATGATTGGCAGTGATGATTACAGAGATGCTGTAAGTGCTCTTTGGCTGTCCCCCCAGAGCACTGCTCTTAATCTGTGATGTAGGGAGTACCATGGTGTGCTGCATGCTGTGGTGCAGCAGGGGCTGGTCCCTGCTGCAGGAGGAAAGGAGGATGCTTTTGCCTGAAGCTCTGTGCTGCTGAGTTTGGGATATTGTCTGCACACTGTGAGACTGGGCAGGTTGGGTGCTCTCTGAGCTGTGGAAGCTGAAAAATAAAGGCTGCTTGTAAAGTATCAACCACAGTGCTACTGGCTTTCAGGACAGTAGCAATGGAATTAAGGTGTCAAAGCAGACCATGGTTTCTAACATATCTGGAGGCCTCATGTGATCCTACTTAAGGGCTCCCAGGTGTGGCTTGAAGTCCATTCACTTCTGGCATTACCTTGGTCTGTCAGGTGCATCCTTACACATTTGGTGAAGTTTTGATCCTTTCCATAGACCCCAGTTCAAAGCAGAGCTCATTTTCAGCCATTCCTTAGGTCCTGTTGGCAGAAAGATGAGAATGCCCGGACTTTATGGGACGAGGTGCTTAAGATGGTTGTGATTCTTCTACTGGACATGTGCTTCCTCTGATCCAGATTAATAATGCCATCTGGAGAAGAATGGAAAACCCCCTGCTGAAGCAGGCTTTATAAATGCAGAGCTGGGGAGAGGGGGATGTCACTGTTCCACTCCAAAATGAGAGCCAGTTGTTTTGTGAAATAAAGACTGTAGTTGTGCCTGCACACAGATCACCCTGTGCTGCCTTCTGTCCTGCCTCCTCAGTCCAGAGTAAGCACATCCTCTGGAACAAGAGTTCTGCATGCCTTGGAGGAGCAAATAAAGTATTAGCCTAAATCACGCATATAGTACACTGGGGATGTTGGAGGGCTTGAATTGAGTTGCTGTCTCAGGGCAGATCTCACAGGGCTTACCTATTCTTCCCTCCAGCGGAAAATTCTTCTCTGTGAAGCTGCCGTCTCCTTTGGCCCCAGGAGCCAGAGTCCGTGTGTCTGTTGAGATGGTTTTCACTCACGTCCTGCAGCCCTACCCCACCCACATCACCCAAAGCGAGAAGCAGTTTGTGGTCTTTGAAGGAAATCACTATTTCTACTCCCCATACTTGACCAAGACTCAAACCACCCGGGTCAAATTGGCCTCTAGGAACGTGGAAAGTTACACCAAGCTGGGCAACCCTGCCCGCACTGAAGACACAATTGAGTATGGTCCCTTCAAGGATGTTCCTCCGTACAGCCAGGTAAACATCTCTGGAAAGCAGTCATCCAAGCGTGGCAGCTGTGTCTTGAGCTGGGGAGTGGGAAGCAGAAACTTTTGTGGGTCAAGCCTATGCTCCAACAAGAAGTACAGCGTGGCTGCTGACTACCAATTAGCATCCACAAAGCAAACCATGGTTCTGCAAAGGGTATGTTTGCAGTGGAGATGACTGCACCTCTAGCCCCCTCGCTGTTGTAACTTTGCCAGGTGTGCACGGTATGACCTGTGAGTGCACCAGTGCCCTGTGTGAACTGGGCTGGAGTGGATTAAATTTTCCTGTGCACTCAGCTTTGCCTCTGCAGAATCTGTCAGGGAGGTTTCTGTGTAAGGGGTGGAAACATAATTGTGAGGGTAGGTTGCTCTTTCATCTCTAATCGTTTCTCTTTTTCACCTTAGGACACACTGAAGGTACACTATGAAAATAACAGTCCATTCCTGACCATCACCAGTATGACTCGAGTCATCGAGGTGTCTCACTGGGGGAACATTGCAGTTGAAGAGACAGTTGATTTAAAGCACACAGGAGCAGTGCTAAAGGGGCCTTTCTCCAGATATGACTACCAAAGACAGCCAGATAGTGGCATCTCTTCTGTCAAGTCTTTTAAGGTTCACATTTTTATAAGCTTTTTTTTTTTTCCCTTACTATGGCTTTCCCCTTTCTTACAGCAGGGGATCAGGGGGGGGAATAAAAACGATTTCCCTTTGCTTTTCCTGGGGTAACTACAGCTAAGTAATAAGGGAATATTAAAGCTCTGGTTTATTTTCAAAGAAGGCTCATGCTAGGTAGGAAGAGCTGATATGCCTTATTGCAGGTGTTGACCAAACAACTGTACATAACAGGGCATGCATTGTTTCTCCACACTCCCATCTCTATTCTTAGGGACCTTCTATAAGCCTTAATCCCTGTGCTGATAGCTCTGCTTTCTATTTTCTACTGTGGAAGGGCCATTCATTCTGTCCCCACCCTCTCATTTTCAGAGTTGCCTTCTCTGTCATGTCCTCATCACCTCGTACAGTATTGTTGGGAACTCACCTGTTCATTCCTTGCTCACAAAGCACTCAACGAGAGTTAAAGCTGTGGCAATGCTAGCCAGATGTGAAAAGTGTTGTGTGTTTTCATCTGAGCCAAAACCTTTCTCGCTGCCTGAAGCTTCTAGGATTGATTGTTGTAATTCTCTAAGGTGGTGCAGCCAAAGAGAAATCTCATTTTGCTGAGCGTAAAGCCAGTGAGCTCAGTGAGCTAGGGCAGCAGGCTGGAGTGAAAAGGGAATTGCTGTCCTGGTGAGCATGATGAGATCCCTCGCTGTCTGGGGTATTTGAAGCTGGGCTGGAGAAAGCACATCCATTTAAAGGCCAAGTGATTTTAGTGCTGGCAGCCACTTCTGTGGCTGATTGCTTATAATAGCACAATTTTACCACTCAGTGCAACTGAATGGCCATTTTGTCATCTCACGTGGGAGCAGTTTCTCGATGCTTACCAGCCAGTATGGTCATCACCAGTTGCACTGGAAATAACTCCTGGCCCATGCACTAACTGTTGCTTCTCTCCATACAGACCATTCTCCCAGCTGCTGCTCAGGATGTCTATTACCGAGATGAAATTGGAAACATCTCTACCAGCCACCTCCTCGTCCTGGATGACTCCGTGGAGATGGAGATCCGACCCCGCTTCCCACTTTTTGGGGGATGGAAAACTCATTATGTCATTGGCTATAACCTGCCAAGCTACGAGTACCTCTACAATCTTGGTAGGTGGCACAGGAGACGGGGATAAGAAACCTCCTCTAGGTTTAAAGGTGGCTGCTGTGCACTAAAGAATTTGCATCTGCAGTACACTGCAACAGCAGTTGCTGGCTGTTACTTCTAGAATATGCAAATCCACCTGCTTTCCCGTGCTTCCTGCAGCTTTTTGTAGGCCTCTGTTGAGCATATACTTGGGTGAGCTGGTGCCCCCTGCTGTACAACGTAGCTGTGCAAGTTCTCTTCTTGCCTTTGTTAGGAGCTGAGCTTCAAGGTAGCCTCCTGTTCACTGAGTTGTAACCACCTTCTGGTCTGCACTCTCCTAGGTGATCAGTATGCCTTGAAAATGAGGTTTGTCGACCATGTCTTTGATGAGCAAGTTACAGACTCTCTGACTGTGAAGATTGTGCTGCCAGAAGGTGCCAAGTAAGTGTCTTCTGCCTCGTTTTACTGCAGATAGTGCTGTGTTCGTGGCAGTTCTCCAGCATATTCTAATAGCCTGAGGACAGTGAAACAAAACCATGACTGTGCATGTGGAGGAAAGCTTGGAACACAGATTTGCTTTGTTTTAGGATGGTTAAACTCTGTAATTGGCCTTGTGCTAGAGGCCATGGTTGGCCAGGCAAATCCTAGTTGACATCATCTCAAACACTTTGAAGTGATATGAGATTGTCTGGTTTCATCCACAGGAATATCCATGTGGACAGCCCCTATGAAATCAATCGTGCTTCAGATGAGCTTCACTACACATACCTGGACACTTTTGGACGTCCAGTTATTGTGGCACACAAGAGCAACCTGGTGGAGCAGCATATCCAAGACATTGTGGTGAGTGTGGAGTCTGTGCATGGCTTGCCTGAGCAGTTGTGCCTCTTCTGAATTCAGCAGTGCAGTCACAATACCCATATTGAGTTCCAGAAATAAATACTTCCTGGGCTTCATGGCTGATTCTGCTGCTGCCTGAGGGGTGGAGTTCTCTCCCACAATAACATGAATCACTGCTTAGTGTTTCCAACTTCTCTTCTAGGTTCATTACACCTTCAACAAAATCTTGATGCTGCAGGAACCTCTGTTGGTGGTTGGAGCCTTTTACATCTTGTTCTTCACTGTGATTGTCTACGTGAGGCTGGATTTCTCCATCACAAAGGTGAGGATCCCTGTGGGAGTGCTAGTGGCCTACTGAGATGATGGCTGGATATTTTTCATACTCGCCATTCTCACTGCCAGTTGAAAGATGCTTAAACAGGAGCTCTGTTTTTATGCTACCTGAACACTGATACCCCTGCAGGGTTTGGACTGGTGTGCTAAGAGCAGAGCTTTGCTTTCTGGATAAAAAGGAATCCCTGCTGAGAAGAAGGGGTGTCTGCAATTATCCTGCACTGTTTTCACTATTTAGTTTTGCTGTTTGGTGAGCTAGACTGAGCTTGCCCTAGTTGTACTGTTTGCCTAATTATTGTCAGTTTACTGCAAAAGGAGTAGCTTTTGTAAACAGTCTTATGGCATATTGCATGCATGGCTTAATGCAGGTCACAGGCAGAACTGCTTTGATCTTCCCTTTTGTCCTCTTGCAGGATCCAGCTGCTGAAGCTAGGATGAAGGTTGCCTGCATCACAGAGCAAGTGCTTACCCTGGTGAACAAGAGGCTGGGGCTGTACCGTCACTTCGATGAAGCAGTGAATAAATACAAGCAGTCACGAGACATCTCCACCCTGAACAGCGGCAAAAAGTCTTTGGAGACAGAGCACAAGGCCTTGACAAATGAAATAGCCTCCCTACAGTCAAAACTTAAGACAGAAGGCTCTGACTTATGTGATAAAGTAAGAAATACTAATTTTATCTATTTTTTTAAGGTCTCCTGTACTTGACTAACAAGTATTATAGATGAGTCTTAATTGGGGGTTTGGTTTCTGCAGCCTGTGTAGTTACTTTTCTCTCTGAAAATGGCGTGATCCCTGCCAGGGGCTGTAAAGATCAGGGTTTTTCTTTTTGCACTAATCTTGGTTATGCAGCCCTGTAAGTGCTGCTAGTAAACAGCTGCTTGTGCTGTTTCTTAAACAGGCATTGAACAGGCTGCACGAGTACAGATTAAAGCTTCTGTGACACAATCCTGATGCTTCTCATTGAGCTCATGGCAGTGACACAGGCAAAAATGGAATGCATTATCAATTCTGACTTGACTACTGACACCAGCCAAATCAAAATCTTCTCCTTTTGCATCTCTTCTTTTCTTGTACATATAAATTTGATGCTGAGAGAATTTTGGTAACATGATGCTCCTCAGGGGATGTTTTGCTGTACCATATCAGAAGCCACAGCACAGTGAGTGCGAACCTCACTATCCTATTCTTGCTCTACTGTATTTCAGCTCTTACCTGAACAGCCACTTAACCCCAAGTGAGAGATGCCTTAGTCTCAAAGGTACATTCAGCCAACAGCCAGCTTCCTTAATCTGTTTTTAACTCAAAGAGTGGCTCTGTCATTGCAGGCCTGCTTCTCACACGCCATTAACATTGGTTGTCGGGACACAGCTTCCAGCTGTCATCATTTGATTTAGCTTAAAGCTTTCAAAATCTGTCACTAAACACTTAACTGTCATTGCACCTGTCTCCTGCCAGTATGGCTCCTGGGTCCTTGGACCCTTTTTATCTGCACTTCTTAATTATCCATTGGTTAGATATTCCTCATAACATGTTGCCAGAGAGAGGTAATGTCTCAGGAGGCAATACTCAGGGACTGGAGACGTTTCCACTTAGCACTAAGTCCTCCATTCCAGATCTACTTGGTCTTCTATTTCAGCTTCACTATAGGGATGTTTTTTTGTCTCCTCTAAAAGTCCCCTTTTTTTTTCCTCACCCTATAAGGTAAGCGAGATTCAGAAACTCGACAGCCAAGTGAAGGAGCTTGTTCTGAAGTCCTCCGTTGAGGCTGAGCGTCTGGTAGCTGGCAAGCTCAAGAAGGACACATACATTGAGAACGAGAAGATGCATTCCAACAAGCGCCAGGACCTGGTCACCAAAATCGACAACATCCTGGACGCGCTGTAACTATGGTGTAGTGTTCACATGGAGGGGAAAGGTTCAAGGGGAGACGTGAAGCCTGGGAATGGATTAACTTTGAGCCAAAACTCCTTCCCAGCAAAATTAGGGAGAAAGTTGATGTGAGATGTCTGAAAGTACATTTTGGGTTTAGATTTTTCTGTAGAGCCTGTCTGCTCAACAACATGCGCTGTGCAAGGGACCACGACCTCATGCTGTTTGGCTGTGATTACCAGAGGTGAGACTCAGCCAGGTTATTAAAGTGTCTCCCACCTCCTACTTCCGGTTTTCCCTGTCACTGTGCTCTGATGAAACGCACACAAACAGCCAGTCTGAGCACAGATAGGCTCGTGGCAAATCTGAATGTGGCATCTCCAGACAGAATAAAAGATACCTTTGTTCTACTTTGAAATAAAACCACCACTGCCTCACCTTTGTGTTGTGCCAGGGCTGCGGGGGGCAGAGGGACACAGACCCCATTCCACCCTTTGGGTTCTCTCTGTGTCCCTCTATCTTTCTTAGTAGTGCCTTGAGCTGTGGGTGGATGTTTCTGCAGGGCAGGTGTGGTTAAATGGTGTGCAGCCTTCTTCACTGGGCATCCACAGCTGCCTGAGAGAAGTGCACTCAGCAGAAGAGCTGGAGGCTGCTTAAAAGGATGCTAGTGCCAGAAGTGGCTAAGCTGGGGAGGAGAGGTGTGTCAGACAATACCTGCACCAGTACTGTGTGAGGCTTGGGGTAAACACAGACCCCATGACCTAGCGTTGCCTGCAAGCCCTGTGCCCTAGATACAAACAAGCAGCTGACACTCTCCAGCCCACCTAGTAGCTAGCCTCTTCCTCTGTCCTGGACCCACGTAGCCAAGGTCTTCTGTAGAATCATAGGATCACAGAATTGTCAGGGCTGGAAGGTACCTGAAGGATCATCTAGTTCCAACTCCCCTGGCATGGGCAGTGACATCTCACTAGATAAGGTTGCTCAGACCCAAATCCAGCCTGGCCTTAAAAACTTCCAGGGATGGGGCTTCTACCACCTTCCTGGGCAACCTGTTCTAGTGTCACCACCCTCACAGTGAAGAACTTCTTTCTAAGATCCAATCTGAATCTACCCACTACTAGTTTTGTTCCATTTCCCTGATTCTTACCACTACCTGACATCCTAAAAAGTCTCTCAACAGCTTTCTTGCAGGCCCCCTTCAGATATTGGAAGGCCATGATAAGGTCTCCTCAGAGCCTTCTCCAGACTGAACAGTGCCAGCTCTCTCAGTCTGTCTGCACAGAAGTGCTCCGGACCTCTGACGATCCTTGTGGCCCTTCTCTGGACACACTCCGGCACTAACACACTGTCTCTGACAGTTACTAGCCTCTTCTACCTTGGATAAAAGTTGCCCTTATCCTATTGTGGGTTGCTTTTCTCCTCCTGCAGAAGATGCAATTGATAGGAAAGTTCTTTTCCTCAGGCCACACAGCCTCCAAAGTGGATTTGTTAGTCAGGAGTGTTTTGCTGTGGAACTGGGCCTGGATGCCCACGTCATCCAGCATGGCCACAAACCTCACCCTGCAGCAAGGTGAGCAAGCCCAGATCATGGTAAGCATCTGCTCTCTGCACATGTGCTGTTGGGAACCCCAAAACCACAAGTCCTGCCTGAACAGGGTGGGAAAGACTGAGCAAAAGTCAAATCGTTAACCCATTGGGCCAAAACACTCAGGGAGGTACTGAGGGCATTCACAGCCTGACAGGGATGCCTGTTGCACCCAGGGCAACAGATTTGTCCAGGGGAGAAGAGGGATCAAACTGACGATCCCAGAAACATCATTAACTTTCCATTTCCCTCTGGCAGAAGAATGGCAGTGCTGCCCTTTTCTCCTCAAGTCCCACTCTGGCCTGGCTTCACAGACAACCCAGAACCCCAAGGGCACAGTGGAGCTTGTTGCAACCATTAAAAGCCCCATGGGTTGTTGGTGTGTATCTCTGCGTCTTTCCCTCCCTATGCCAAGGGGCTCTGTTGGATCAGCACACATCTCAGTCCTTATGGCTGCTAGACAGCTTTAGATCCTGCTTGTTAATGAAAACCACAGCTGCAAAGACAGGAGCTATAAATAGGCAGGATGAATGCAGGCAGTCTCAGCAAAAAAAGCCTCCAGTCCCCTAGGAAAGCTGTCCCAATTCCAGAGCCCAGGAATAAACCAGCTGCCTCAAAGAGGGATGCTTTGCTCCTCTCCATGCAGCTCCTCTCTGCCACCTTTCCCAGGTGGATGCAGCCTCCTATAGTGTGCACCCTGAGCCCAGTCTGCCCCAGTGCTGCTTCTGCAGGGCCAGCTCAGGTAAAGAACAAAACAAGGTGAGTGGCCCAGGGACGTCATTGCTCTGGAGCTTATTAATGCAGGTCCTCGGGGAAGGCAAAGAACCCCCAAGGAGACAGGCTGTAGGATGGAGACAGATACCCACCAGAGCTGTCCCAAACCTTTGTACTTGCTCCTCTGTGCCAACAGTCCCCAGAACTGTTGGAGAACCATAATTAGGAGGCATCCCACACCCCAAAATACACAGCCTCCCTGCCAAGCCTCATGAAAGGGGCAGCCTGTCGTAACAGCTCTCAGCATCACATTGGAGAACCTCTTCAACAAATACACAGCAGCAGAGCGACCTAGAAACTAGAACAATGTCTGAGTTCCTGCTAATTTTCTCCTGATAATAAACTAAAAAAAGGAGGGGGAAAACCCACAGCACTTACCAGGAGCTCAGAGTCTTCAGGAGCTGGGGGTGAGCCAAAGCAGCAGCACCTGATGGCTGCAGATGGATCAATTAGGGTTGTAACTGTTTATCTGTGCTGAATTAAAGGGAGCAGTCTCCAATTTATGGGGTGGGGGAAAAGTGGGGAAGGTCATTGGGTCAGAAAGGAAGTCAGCTGTTCATCTCCTGCCATCTTTCTCATCTTCTGACGGGCTCAAGGAGATAAGACTTTGAAATCTCTGTCCTGTGGTGTTTAGGGTTTTACAAACCTTAAATGTATCCATGGACGTTTCAAAAATAATCTTCTTGCTCAGACACCAGTGTCAAGCAGATGTCCCTTGCTAGATGTCTGTCCCAAGGTGCCTCCTAAGGACAGATTTCTTGGGATGGAGCTACTGCAGGGCAACCCTGAAGAGTGTCCATCAGCAGAGCCATCAGGGAGTTCAGTCTCTTCAACGTGCTTGCTTTGCTTCTGCAGTTATTGCAGCCTTTAGTGTCACGGTGCTAGCCTCTGCCACCAGAGCCAGTCCAACAGCTCCTTGGCCAAGGTTGTTCTTGTTATCACCATTTTTGGCTGGCTTTGGGATCTCCCTGAATTCCAGCTGCTGCTTTCCAAGGATATCCCTGATTTCTTCCAAGCTCGGCACTCATCAGGCTTGAGGAGCTGAAACCAGCAGGTTTCCAAAGCATCACAGCCAGGGATGCATGCACTGTCACCAAGGAATCCGGGCATGGGTTCCTCTTCCCCTCTATCTGAGATCTGTGACCGGGGGGAACCTCAAGCTGACAGGATAAACATCATCCTCCTCCTGCCCTTGAAAACAGCATTCAAAAGGGGCTGAGAGCTGTGAAAGGACTGGACTTTCCTGCTCTGCACAAAGGCTTTTACGGGCTAGGAAGTTCACTTGTGATCTTGTTCATAAAAAATACCCTGGGTTAGGCTGTGAGGAATGGGGAGATATCTGTCTAGGGAACTGCGGAGCAGCAGAAGGAAAAGGAAGGTTGGATAAAGCAGTACTTGAAACCCTCCAGCAGATTAACATCTCATGGATAATTAAAGCTGAGCCCCACTGGGACTCTGTGATTAGTTTTACTCCTGTGCAGAGTTTGGAATCAAAAGGTTGGAAGCGTTGAAAATTGCCTCTGCAGCAAAGGGAACAAAATGAAGCAAGAAGGAAAGAAAAGTATGTGCATGAAGGAAAAGGAAACCACACGAATGCAAGATTTGCCAGTGAAAGCAAGCAGCCATGATTTCAGGTTCTCAGCCCGGTGCAGCCACCTGCCTCGCACAGGGTAGCACACACTGCTGCCTCCCCACTGCTCCCCCCTGCTGCCCCACACCCCTTCTTACCGGTGTGCTACCCATGCCCAAAGCTTCTTCCGGTGGTCCTGGGCAGCCAGAAAACAACTTCTCTCTCTTTGAGTTCTTACAGTTCTCCGATGGAAATTATGGGGCACTGAAGACCCGCCCAGGAGAACCAGCCCATCCTCCAATGGATATGTGAGCTCAGGAGCTGGACAGAAAATCGTGGGTTTTATAGTCAGGTGTGTTGTAACTCCCACCCACACCCTCTAGCCCCAGCCAACCCTCCATTCATCCTCCGTAGTGGAGGGTACTACTACTTCTAGTAGTGGAGTACTACTTCTTCATCGTCAACTCGGTCTCCCTTCCTCACGCCACTGTGCTTGATGGGGAGCAACCACTTTTCACCTAACCAAATTAAACTGCTGGGCTTAACTCTGAGCAAATTCTGCTGGTCTATGACCAGCTCTGAAACATTCCACACCTTTATATACCCTGAGGAAGCACATCCAGAAGCACTCCTGATTTGTCAATGCCTCTTCCAGCCAGCCTGACCCTGCCACTTGACAGGGAGCCCAGCCAGCATGCAAACAACCACACTTTAATGCTACTCACTGAGTTACAGCCTTGGGCAGCACACCCCCACGTCCACACCTATGCACATCCCACACCAGCAGAGGCGTTTTTGGCAAGCTCTCAAATTAAAGAGCATCCATGGTCTGTTCCCTTCATCTGTCCACAGACCATCCCCAACAGCATGGTGCAACACCTTGGGTACTCCAGTTCCCATGGTGGACTTGGCAGATACATTCTGCATGGCTGCACAGACAGACTTCCCCACAGGCTCTTTCACCGCTTGTCTCCCTCCGGCCCTGCTAGCGCTGCCCAGCTCACCGTCTACCCAGTCTGGTGGCTGCTCAGCACCATCTGATGGCTGTGGACCAGTGGCCTGTGGGGCACCTGGCTGGTTTGGTGTCACCCTGAGATGATGCTAGATGAGGTATCTCATACTTCCAGTGCTGATGGAGTATCTCCTACTCACTCTCACAGTTCCTATTCCTTCACCAGCACAGAGTGGGTCATGTCCCAGAGGAAGACCATATTCCACCAGGCAGTGGCACAAGGAAGAGGACCATGTTCCAGTGGGCAGCAGTGCCAGAGGAGGTAGGAGAAGGTCCCCATGGTGCTCGTGGAGGTCACGGGGCCCACGCTACCACCATGGCACTTCACCGCCTCCACTGCCACTAGAGGCCGACACTGCCATGCTGGCCACACCACCATGCTGGCCACCCAGCCTGCCCTGGCCCCAGCCCACTGCCGGCCCCACCGCTTGGGGGACCCATTGCTGCGCCGATGCACGGGCCAGGCTTGGGTGAGGATGGCGGCCAGCATCTTTCTTTCTTTCTTTTTTTGTTGTTGTTTAAATGTATTCTTTTTTCTTTCCCCTCTCTCGCTCCTCCTCATCCAATTTGTCTTCGAGGCTGACATGAGAGAAAACCCCAAATGACAGCGCCTGCCCGGCACAGTTTTACCACAGTATCCTGAAAAAGGCATCTGGCAAGCTGATAGTGCAGGGGGGCTCCGGGTGGGAGCCCCTGCCGGAAGCGGAGGACTGACGGCGGTTGAAGGGCCGATGCTTCAGCACGGGCAGCAAACAGGAAACGTCCCCTGGGCTCAGGGAGCTCTTCTGGGGCCACCCCAGGGTCTCAAGGCATGGTCAAGGCAGCCCACCCCACTGGGGCCACAGTGGGCCTGCTGAGACCCCCATCCTCCTCACCCAGCCTTACCACCATCTTGTGCCAGGCTCCTCGTTGCACCTTTCAGCCTGCCTCTCCCTCCTGAGAGCAGTGGCCATGTGTACTATGGCTGGAGAAGCACCACAGGGTTGACATAGACCTCACCTGCTGTGGTAGGCAAGACCTGGTTTTGATGGCTCTAGCTTCTGGAAACATCTCACATAGGTGCCATTATCATGGCTCTGAGTAGTGCCTAGCCTGAATCTGCTGCAGTGCTGGAGGCTTCACAGGTGGTGGGAAGCATCGTCCTCCCCCGGGGACATGAGTGTTGTGCATGGTAGCTGCCCACGTGGCACAGCTGCAAGATGCAGAGCATCGCTTGGCCAGCAGGGACGCAGCTGCCTCAACCCCACTGCCTCAGGCTGGAGAAAATCAGCTGCAGTGGAGAGTATCCCACGCTTCTGTGTTCGACACGGCATGAGACTCAAAAGACAGGGCTCCACTCCTTATGCCTCCAAGACCACGGAGGCAAGCAGCAGAGAACCCTCAAGCTCACAGCTAAAGCAGGAGTCACACTGCACTCCACATCAAGCCCCTCCTCGCTGAAAGGAGATGCTGACCTGGGCATGTGGACTCTGCGGGCTGCCTCCATGCCTCTGATGACCCAGTCCCACCACACCCACCTGCTGGAGGGACACAGCTCGGTCCTCTCTCCTCATATTTCCCAGTTTCTGACTGTACAAGGCTACTGGGTGTCTGTGTCAGGCTCTGCCCTGGAGCTCACCATTAGAGTGAGTTGTTGCTCTCAGCCAGGAACATAAACAAAAAGGCCCCGGGCACCTCTTACTCTCTAACTCTTGAACTGCTCCTAACAGGAGTGCTCCAGGGCTTGCTGAGCTTGGACCAAAGACCAGAGCTGCTGGCTTTCCACATATCCTCCCAAGGTGAAATTGTCATGCTCACTGCTCACAAAGCAGCATCACAATGACAATGATTCAGAGTGGGGATGGAGACGGTGGTGCTTAGCACCTGTTGGGTAAACCTGCTATGCAAAGAGAAAAAGGGACTGGTGGAAGAAATGGCAATAAGGAGCTCAGGGCCATCTCCGAGGGGATGCTGCTCCTAAAAATCCGGCTGGTGTCCTTAGCTAAAGCCATCTGCTCAGGGTCACAGGCAACTTCCCACTAAAATCCCTAGGTAGAATTTCCTCCAAGTCAGCCACCAGGAATACACCTCTACTCCATGCTGCTGCAGGCTCCCAGGCAGCCAAGACCACACTTCCTGCTGCTCGTTACACTGATGTCTATGCCAACACACCTTTACTGTAACCTTTCTGTACAAGCTGCAAGTATGTAGAGTGAGCTGAGGAGGAGGATTTAGAGAAGGTGGTGTTGAAAGGACAAGTTCACATGGTGTGAATTAGCAGCATTTAGCAAGGACAAGTGTAAGCTCAGGCGTGGAGGATCAAGTGAGTACCAGCACTAGAGAGGTCAATTGCTTACTTACTAAAGAAAAAAAAAAGTAATAGAACCAGAGCATCAAACTGAGCATCCTAACAGAGCTCCCTGTTCTGGAGAAATTAGTCTCTGACAGTCAGGGTTGCTGTTTGAGATATTAAAACAATTGGTTAGTTTGAAAAGGAGCTGGCACACATAGCTGCAGGAGCCGGTGGACTCAGCATCATTCAGATGAATGAGTGACCCTCAGCTTTGAGCAAGGCTGTGGATCTCCAGCAGGCAGGTGGATGCAAAAACCCTGCTTTAAACTGATCAACGGCCTGAGAGCACCCTGGAGGAGAAATCAGCATTGCCTCTGCAGGTAGCAAGCACAAAGCACAAGCAGCGGCCAGTTCATCCTGCAGAAGTCTGTGACACAGGAGGACACACATCCCATTGGCAGCAAGCTGGGCTGGTATTTGGCCTGCCCTCCTTCCTCACCCTATCCTACTGCTTCCCTCACAGGCAATGCCCCCTGCCTTTGCTGGCACAGACCCCATAATGTTTTTGCAGGCCAACTCTGCCTGCAAAATTTGGTGTAACTTAGGCCTCATACTGGAAGAATAGAGCAAGCAAAAGCTTTTGCTGCCTTTGGAACACTAGTATCCGTGCCACATGGTGCCTGTGCATGGCAGCTGTGTGAACGGGCAACAAATCTGCTGGAGGGCAGTGCCAAAATTTATCATCCTTACTCTTTGCTAACGACTTGCAAATGGGCTCCTATTTTCATCACCTACATTCAGCATCCCCATTTGTCCAACAAACACAGTAAGGAAACAAGCTCGGTGGGGCCTCTCGGCTCCCACAGAATTTACAGCTCTACTCACAGACTATGACTTTTGTCACCCATCACTGCTGTTTATGCCTGGAACATTTTGCTCCCACATTGGCACTGGCCACCTCCAACTTCACAACCACGGACAAGCGTCACCTTTACAGTTGGTGCACAAACGTTGTACATTCAGGCTGTCCGTCCATCCAGACCACCTGCAGACCTGCAAGCAGGGGAGAAGAAAACTAAACACGAAAGGGGCTGAGATGGAGAACGCCTCTCCCTGACCCTTCATCCAGCCCAGGGGAGAGAAAAGTCTTTAGTTCCCCTTCTTCTGACAGAAAAGTTGATGCAGCTGCCTAGAGGCTGCCTCTGTTCCCACACAGCCGTACCCAGCACTGCGACGCGGCGATCCCCAGCGCTGCTCGCAGGCGGCCGGCACCAGCCCCGGGACCCTGCCGCCTCCTGCTCCCCAGGCTGCAGTGCCGCCCGCGGAGGCTCCCCGGGCCGCAGCCAGCCTGGCAGCCACCAGGTGTCCCTGCAGGCTCGCGCTTGGGGCCACCGCGCCGCCGGGGCAAGCCGCGGCTGGCCGCGGGGACCACCAGGCCACCTCCTGGAAGGGGAACTTTGCTCCCCCGCTCTGCCCACCTTGGTTTGGGGTTCTGAGGTGCTTTGCTACCTCAGCCGGGTCAGCACAGAGCCGAACCCCACACTCAGCATGCGGGGCAGAGGTGTGATCAGGGTGGACGTGGCTTGCTGGACCCCGGCTTCTGGGGCTACTTAAGCCCTTTTTCAGGACTGCTTTTCTCTGACCTAAACTGGTGAGACTTTACTTTGGGATGATGCCAGGGACAGATTTTGAGGGACTGGCTACTCCCTTGGGAAAATCCTACAAAGAGCTCAGGGCACAGCAGAGGGCAGAGAGGGAAGATGTGGGTAGGGGAAGGAGTTGCCTCATTAGGGTGGCAGAGAGCCTGTGACCCGTCAGACATGAACGCTGCCTGACAGAACAGCTGAGAAGAGACCTGGAGCAAAAACCACCACTGGGGTCACCAAAAGTGGTAGGGGAAAGGAGGCCTCCAAGAGGTTCTTGTACCTGCTTTGCTGGAATCTTCAGGTCCAGGAGAAGCCATGGTGATGCCAGGGGACCAGGCACTGTGAGAGACAGTGAACAAACAGACTTCTCTGGCAACGCAGCACAGCTGGGGCAGCTGATAGCAGTGACTAGGGGAGCTTTGTTCCTGTGGGGCAGCCAAGAGAAATCTTGTCACAACCAAAGCTTTACTGGTAGGAAACACCAGCAAACCCAGCCTGGGCAGGGAACCACAAGAGAGGTGCAGCAAATGTGTCAGGTGGCAAGTGTTGCTGATGTTAATGTTCAGTGTGGTGCTGAGGGACAGGTCCTCCACCTCTAGAGGTGCAATGAGTCGTGGGATAGGGGTTGATGAGGGTGATGCACATGCTTCAGGCAAGCCCTTCATACCTTCCTCTCTCCTTAAATGCTGTAGGGGGGGATGCAGATCCGCAGATGCAGCAAGGCTGTGAAAAGCATCTACCCCCTTCACTCCCCTGGTGTGCTCCAGTATCTGTTTGAGTGCTGTCCGCTTTAGTTTCCTCCTCTCTGACAATCTGACATTAATCTCCCCCACGCTGCTGTCCTGGTCACGTTCATTTTTATCACAGTTCCGTTAGTGCCAGGCTGAGCTTTCCGGGCACCGGCGGGGCCCTGTGCGTGGTCCTCGTGCTGGTGCTGCCAAGCCCCTATAGTCCTGCTGCCACCAGTCTCCCCAGTGGGGCTGCCCCCGCCCTTGCCAGCCAGATCTGCTCACCACATCAGGATACAGAGCAGTGCACCAATTCCGGCCGGGCTTATTTCAGCGCTCTGGTCAACCGCAAGTGCGGTGGGTTTCACAAACACGGCACACCAGCCGCACGCAGCCTAACGGATGCTCCGGCTGCTCCGTGAGACCACACTGACAATGAGATCTCCCACTGCCTCCTCAAAGCCAGCCCAGACCAGGTCTGCTGCCTCTGCCCCAGGCCAGCCATCCTGAGACCAGGTAAGTAGGAAGCCTGAGGTGCATTAGGACTCTTCATTTCTCAGCCTGGTTTGCAGCACTTCAGATAGCATATGGCAGGATGTGGACAAGGCAGAGGCACTGCAGTAGCTGTCTGCCTTCTCCTGGCAGCTCAGGTGCATCCATGGCACAGCACAGATCTGCCCTGCTATGTGAGCAAAGCTGTTGCAGAACAGGATGGTGCCAAGGCCACGTGTGACCCATGCTGGAGGCACTGGGCCAGGCCAGTCATGACACACGCTCAAGTTCCCCACCATTTCATGAGTTATCAGAGCTAGAAAGTTATCACAGACAAACAAAAGCTGGTGCTGTGCGCTGCTGGGCGAAGCTGTGGTTTCAACAAGGAACCCAAGCAATCACTGCAGCTCACTGATGCAGCAGCTCCTTACACTCTAGTAAATGTCCGTGGCACCAGTTTGTCAGCCTCTACAGTTCTGCTCAGGTACATGTTTCTACTCAGTTAAATTTGGCCCCTGGTGACTGAGGCTTCAGAAAAAACGTGACAGAAAGGAACATGATTAAGCAGGCACATAAAGGCCTGCACCGAGCAGGAGGGCAGGTCTGGGAAATCCCACGCTTGGGTACAGGCTGCCTCCTGCACAAGACCTGCTCAGTGCCTTGTCTTGGTGCTCGGTGGAGCAGGATCCCACAGGCAACACCCTCCCTGTGGCCCTACCAATGGGGTCGCGCCCGCTCCACCTGTCCCCCAGCCTCCTGAGGAAGCCTGGGCCCTCCACTCATCCTCACAGAGAACCTGTTCTCTGGCTGCAGGTGCCACTGAGTGTTGGCTGCCCAGCTGAGCTTCAGAGAGGCATTGAGATCACTCAAGCTCCATCACCTCTGCCCCTGCCACAGAGACCTTTGCACAGTTTGCCTGCATGCAGGTCCAGTGCTGCTGGAGGGGTTCCAGGGCACATGAGATGGGTATGCTGGCAGAGAAGGGGCCACGAAGCAAAAGCACCTGCCCTGAGCACATCTCACCCGTGTCACGATGTAGAGACTGCTGAGAGATGCTTTTCTTGCCTGTCATCAGTGCTGCTTCTTCTCTTTAAGGTCCTATTGTGCCCCTTTGAGCACACTGGGAAGCTTTGCCAGACTAATCCTGCCTGGTATCCACCCACTCTGGTCCTGAGAAAACAATGCCAGCCCTTCACTTTCTAATCCTGGCAGGCTGGGAAGCACCCATTTTTGCTTTGAAGACAGCCCTACCTCAGCCCATCTGCAGGGCAGGGCTGGGAGCCTCTGTCCTCCACTGTTGTCTCCTGACAGTTCCAGAAGGCATCTCTCACCACAGGCCTGGTGCGAGTGTGGGCAGAACAGCAGAGTTTGTTGGAAGGGGCTCCAGGAGCCCATCAACCCCCCATACTCTTGCCACAGCAAAATCCATCTGGAAGAGAAAGGCTCCTGCTGGTCACTGTTTGGATTTTACTCCTTCAATGTAGTCCTTCATCCCAGTCCTGCAGGAAGGTGGGGGAATGCAGCAATGCTCGGTTGGAGGGCAGCAGGATCATGCCACAGGAGCATCCCAGGGAACGCTGCTGCTCTCACCTCCCACCCTGCAAGGGACAGGCTGCTGGGGAGCAGTGGGGTGTAACACAAACAGGAAAGCTGTCAGGGACCCAGCCCTTCCCAGCTGGAACAGGAAAGAGATGCAATGGGTCATGAGCTGTGCCTGAGCCGGGTGCAGTGTTGCCCATAATAGGGACGCCCAAGCACCAGGGCCCGCTTTAAGGGTGCCCACCCCCAGGCTCCCTTCTGGCTCACCGAAGCCTTTCATGCCCCCTTCACTGTCCACCTGAAGCAGGCAGATCCCTGAACCTAAACCTCCCAGATCCCTGAATCTGAACACAAGGGTATGTTGCCACCTCTTTAGTGGCAGCTTGACAGACTCAGGGTGTGGAGAGGGGGGGGGGACACCCGGGAGATGCGAACGCAGGAGCTCCCCACCTCTGCGCTGGGGAAGGGGCTGGCCGAGCAGCGCGGCAGCTGCTCGGTGCCTGTGCAGTGTCTCAGCTGTCCCCTGGCTGCCAGACAGCGCTGGGAGTTCAGCGGAGGGGAAGACAAGGAAAAGCAGAGGCCAGAGGAGGGAAAACAGACCCACAAACAAGTTAAAAGAACTGAAGAAACATCGAGACTTCTCGTCTGGGACTGAACCAAGCCCCAGGGTCCCCGGCCGGAGCCGTGCTCCAGAACGAAGGCGAGCCCGGTCTCGGAGCCGCGGGAGGGCACCATCTGCCCGCGTTTGCCCGTGGCTCTGCCCTGGCGGCTGCCTTGGGTACTGAGGTTCAGCACCTGCTCGGCTGCTCTAGCAGCACGGACGTCAGACCGTGTAAAGGCACGTTAAAGCTGCTTATGACTACTAACCACTTTCAAAGGCGCAGCCCTCCTCTCCTCCTTCTCTAGCATGCCTGCTCACCCGCAACAGGCGCATAAGTGAGCACACAGATGTACCCCGCACTCGTGACAGCAGGCAGGAAGGAGGACCCCAGCATACCAGTGAGAAGAGGCAATCCCACAGAGTAAGAACCTCCCAGCTCTAGAAGGCTTCCGTCCTCTTGGGATGTAAGAGAAGCCTCAGAGAGCCCTGGGCTACTTCTCTCCCAGCAGAGGCAACACCAATACTTTGGGATTAGAAGTAGTGCATTCTGGTGCACGCCGTAAGGAGAGAGCTGGGTAAATCCAGACTTATCACCTTCTACCAATGGGTGCCCACCACAGTCTCATGTTCACACTCACTGAAGAGGGGAAGTGGCGCCAAAACATTGCTGAATGCCTACTTAGATTCAGCCATGCTCGTTCTCACAAGACCCCAGCTTCACTCTGAGACTGCCTAGAGAAGACACAGAAAGCCAAGGGAAGAGTACAGCCATGGCTTCAAACACAGTCATACCTGACTAGTAGGAAAAGCAGCTGGAAAACCCACAGTGGTTTCCATTTTATGCCTCCAGCAAACTCTTGGAAAGACTGGACGGATGGGCTAGGTTCTGCTGTGTACTATTCAAGCAAAGGGAGATGGAGGAGCCTTTTCTGAAAGCCTTTCCAAGCCTTCAACCAAACCCTGGCTCCAACCCCTGCTCATACACACCCCTATTTCCCACAGTAATAGAAAAGAGCCTGTCCAAGACATCTCAACAAACAGCAAATTACTGTCTAGGTTTGAGCACTGCAGAGAGAGCAAGAAAGGCAACTGCTCAATCTCCCCCCATTCCCTCTGCAGGGTCCCCAGCACCACCTCCAGACCATACCCATAGCATCCACCCTCCCCTGAGCATTCAAGCCCAAGTAAGTCTCCTGTCACCGTATTGTTTGCCTTTATTTGAAGCACCTTGCTGCCATCTGCCAGCAATGTGCCTCTGTCAGTGACATTATCTCCCCTGTCAGCACTCTGCCTGCCCTGCAGGTGTGAAGACAGGACAGCCCTTTGTGCATGAGCCTTCCCCAGCTGCCCTCACTCCTCGTGCTGGGCTTCCTCCAGCTCTGGCACATCTCCCCCTGGCTTTTCATCACCTCTTCTCTCACCTGTTATAAAGGACAGCCCTGCATGGGAATGGGAGCAACAGCAGGATGATGTGTGCTGGGCATCACCTGGAGCCTGGGCTCTCTGAGACAGGGCTCCCCGTGGAGTGAGGGAAGCAAGAAGACAGCTTCCTCTCCTGGGTGAGCCAAAGCGGAGGACAGGACAGAGCCCTGGAGAGCAGGCTCATGAGGAGTCCTGCACAGCTCTCACAAAAGCTGTACCACACCTCCTGCCTGCAGCCATGTGTCCAGGAGAGTAGAGATTTGGGGTGTTTATTGCTCCATCAACCTGCAGCCTTGTCCTTTGGGTACAGCCCTCCATGGCCTTTCTTAAGGTGGGGAGAAACCTGTTCCTCACAGACAGGTTTGCTGTCCACTGAGTTTGCAAGTGCCAAATGCTCTTACCATCATAAGGAGCAAGTCTGACTCGACTCTTCTCTGTTTCCAACTCATTTTGTTGCCAAATTTCCCCTTGGAAGACAGCAGTTGCCATTTTCCCCAGTAGGCTGTTTGCCTGCAGGAGTCTGAGGATGGTTTGCAAAACAGAGAGACACAGCTTATGTCTAAAATACTTGTAGCTCTTCCTGCAAAAACAAGTAAAAAAAACCCAAACAACCAACCAAAATCTGCTCGCAGCCCCCGACCTAGTACATGTCACAGCCCGTGTCTGTGTTCAGTGGCCTTGAGATTCACACCTGGCCAGCAGGGATGGGCAGGGAGACCTTCAGTTCCAGCAAAAGAGTGGCCAGTGACCGTGCTGCCCTGGCTGTCTGCCCTCCTCCAGGCCAGGGATTTCTGCGGGCTCGGGATATCCTGCTCTTCTGCCCCAGGACAGCAGGTGCTGCCCAATCTCAGCAAATCCCTTTCTCCTGCCTGCCGGCACCGCTCCACACAAGCGGCCAAAGCACGTCGTCTAGCTGGGACATCAAGCATTGGAAAGGGTCAGCTCCTCTATGTTGCAAGCTGGTGACCTTGGATGCTTTGCAAAGCAGATTTCCCCTTCCCTTACTCCACGTCTGCAGTGCTTGGAAGAACCATTAAATCACAACGGTTTAGAAGCTCATTTTGCAGCTCATCAGCCCCGAGTTGAGCAGGATTGACAGCCTAAATCCCACAAGCTGTAAGGGCAGCTTGCAGGCTTTTCTTGCACATAGAATGGAGGATGGCTGTGGACCCCTCATCCCCAGGACAGCCCCTCCATGCCCATTCAGCAGCTTCACTGAAGCAATTCTGTGATTCACCCCTGCTGCATCTGCCAGCTCGAAAGGGAAATATAAAGAAAAGATCTGGCCTACACCTACACAGAGCATTGGTTCAGCCCTTTCAGTTTTTGCTGGAGAGCACCACTTTGGCATCTTCCCTTGCCCCACACCACACTGATCTGGTCCAGGATCACAGACCCAGCAGTGCTCAAGCAAGTGGGGTAACACTGGCACACAATGGCCAAGAGGTCGGAGGATGAAGGATGCAGGGTTAAGATGGGGAAGGCTTTATCCATCATGCCTCCCTCTGCTCCAAAACCAAAGTAGGTAGCTTACTGTGCTCAGTTCCCTGATTCACCCCCCCCCACTTTTCAAACTCCTTGCCAGGCACCCCTTGTGCCTCTCGTCCTCCGCAGAGTCCACGTTGCAAGCACAGGCCCTTCCTGTCATGTCCTGCAGATCATTAACTACCTCTGCTCTCTCTTTTTATTTTTTTCGTCTTCCTTTTTGAACATATCAGCCTCATGGAATCAAAGAGGCATTTCAGTGACTCAGGCGTTTCCCATTGCCCTATTCCAGCATCCTCTACTCTTAACGCTGAGAGCTTTTCACGTCCTATTTGGAACTGATAGGAAGCCCTTTCATTGTTTCACTACATGGATATTAACACTGATGAAGGAAATGCTCCATCTGATAACAGAACCGTTGAAAAGAGCACCATTTCCAAATGAGCAAACTCGGAGACAGTGCATTCCTGCAGCTCACACCAGCTCAGCACACTTGCCTTGGGCAGCCCTAGCATGGCCAGGACTGGTTCCCCATAGTTTGCATTCCTGCAGGCTGGAATCCCACATCAGGACTTCCAGAAATCGTATTCTTCCCTGTGATGGGCACATGACATTGCCCAGCTTTTTTTCCTGCTTTTTTCCTTCTTGAGATCAACCTGAGATGTTGCAGACTGTAAAGAAAACCTGCAATTGCTCTGAGATGCTTTAATTTGAATAGCTCAATGGCCAATGCCAAGGTCAGCCCCTGGCTGGAGGGAACACATCTCATTCAAGAAGTCAAGGAAGAAAATTGTCCCATCTAGAGTCACTGTCCCTGGGGGTGTTCAGGAAAAGACTGGATAAGGCACTTAATGCCATGGTCTAGTTGACTGGATAGGGCTGGGTGATAGGTTGGACTGGATGATCTTAGAGGTCTCTTCCAACCTGATTGATTCTATTCTATTCTATTCTACTATCAACTGGCATTTAAGATGTTTTTCTGAGCTGCTGTCAGTTCTGCTTACCAGCTTTTACCAAAGCCTCTAACTGAAACTCAGTAGAGATAGAAACCCCCCTGGGAAAGTCAAAAGCTCCATCTCATACTCCAGTGCAGAGTACAGCCATCAGCATTTCCATGGGTTCCCAGATCAATGACATCTCTGACCTACTGAGGAGCTCCCCAGACCAGCACCAGCAGGTATGCTGTACCTCAAGTTAGGCCCCATCCCCATGAAACGCCTCTTCCTAAAGCATTTTGATAGTTTCAGAGCTTTCTGCCCTCTCTGATACTTCTCCAAAGCCAGCTGGACTCGAAGACTTTCCTGAAAGTCATTTCCTCCTGATGTGGCTGCCCTAATCAATTAGCGACCCATAAATAGCCTCCTTGATTGCACAGTGACATCCGGAGCACATCATCACTGTCAGCTTCCTCCTTTACCTGGGGAGTGGGCTTTTTCCAGAGCAGGAGAGTGGGTGGGGAGCACCCCTCTGCCCAGCCCTCTTTAATGCTTCCTACCTCCTGGGGAGTTTCCATTCTCTGCCCATCTCCTCCCGCTCCTGTGCAATGGAACCAATTTGGTTTTCAGCAATTGAGTGCTCTGGCACTATGTGAACCAGCACAGAAAAGACCCTCTCAGGAGTGCTGCTTTGAACGTCTACCTGAGCTCTTTTCAGAGTGGTGGTCACTCCTACACAGTAACTCCTAAAAAGCCATACCCATCCACTTCTGAGTCCATCAAGGTTACTGTCACCATCCCAGAGGGTGCTGCAGCTTCTAGAAATGATGCTCATCATAGTTTCTGTCAACCAAACCTCCCAATTCACTAGACAAGCAAAAAAGAGTCAGGAAGCTTTGGACAGTCACCTAGCACTGGGATCAAGCTGGAGACTGCAGCTGAGATCCAGTCTGGCAGCACCTACCTGGGACAAGCCTCTTCTCAGGCTGGTGTTTCAGGCAAGAGGCCAATGTGTGGTCACAGTTGCGTGTTTATTGCTGCAGAAGAGCCATAATGAGCTGTCTGTTTCTTTCCCTGTTCAAGCAAAAGTAATTAAATCCTATGTTAACAACCAAAACATTCATGGAAAGAAACATGGGACCAAAGGGAATGGGGCAGTCATGGCTGGCTGGAAAGTGCCTCTGCTACTGCCATCATCTGCCTTTCCCAGCTTATGTGCAAACCTCAGATCCAATGGGCCCATCAGGCTTTTACTTTGCACTTATTCAGAGGATGAAGGAATGGGAGCTTTTACTTTTGACTTACTGCAGCAGCCAAGCTTCAGCAGCAGCCTGGAAATGCAGGAATTCACATCTTAAAACGTGTGCATAGAAATGGAAACTCCAGGTGATCTATCAGCACCTATAGATGTTATTTGTTTGGGGTTTTTGGTTTGGTTTTGAAACCAAATCACTTGGCTCTTGCCTGGGCTGTGCACCAGGGCTGTCCCACAGAAGCAGATATCTGATGAGCCAAGAGACTCAGTAGTTGAAAGAATTCTCTTCTTGCATCTTGCCTCTGAGAAGCAGCCTCTGGCACCAGTGGAGGAAGTCACCCAGTGTTTTGTTCTCGTAAACTGCCCCTTTGATCAGCTGGGATTTTACTGGATCAAACAGCTCTGAGGACGTAACTGCAAATCCCGGAGCACGCTGTGACGGGCAGGGGAGTGGTGCCTCCAGCATGAGTTGGCAAAGCCTTGGCCATCACAGCCGGGAAAAAGCCCCCCACCCTGACCCAGCCCAAAACCCCCAGTGGACATCTCCAAATGGCCACAATGGCTGTAGCCGACAGTTTGGCTGGAGCAAAACTCCTGGGGCATGGCCCAATAGAGAGGGTCCTGCCCTCTCAGCACACTGGACTGCAGCACCAGGGCTGTGATGCCAAACCTCAGGCACACAGGCGTTCCCTGCACCATCCTAGCTGGTACCAACTGCTCCATGGCTGCTTCCTTTTGCCCAGTTCCTTCCCTCCATGGAAACACACAGGGTCCCCATACCTGCTGTCTGATGCAGTTCCATCCCTGAGCAGCAGAGAAGCCTACAAAGAGGTATCTGAACCCACCATGGATAGGGACACTGGATGAAGACCATCCATGCTCATCCTCCTGGGCAGCCAGATAAGAGTTTGAGAAGAGGAGATCCTCTAGAGATCAGGCTGTACCATAACACTACATGTTTTGACAGAAAAAGCAAGGGCCAGAAGCTGAGCACACAGCTCCTTAGTAAGGATTTGAGTAGCCCTTACAGTGGGTCCCCCAATAAAATACTCGAATATACATGAATGCACCACAGTCCTGATATCTTCAAGGAACACTTGTCTTGCAGCAGCTGCCCTACAAAGCCATCTTTCAAACTCTCTTGTTCCACAAAAGTGCATCCCCATGAAGAGTCTCTGCTGACTAATAAGGCCATAAAATCTGTGAGACTAGCACAATCTAATCTTTCATGGCTATAATGTGCACAGAAAAGCATGTACAAGACAGTCAGGTCTCTTAACTTCCAAAAACAGGGAGTAGAGAGGCTGCTGGTGGACTAGATGAGCCAGCATGGGGGACAGACTACAGCTCCCTTCTGTTCAGCCACCACCCCTCACAAAATGTATGAGCCAGAGATGCTGCTGGACCAGGCTAAGTGAGAGCTGGAAGACAAGATCACACCATCAGAAGGCTGGTCGTGGAGAAGGGTGGCTGCAGATACCAGGTAGGGCGGTTGCATTCCCTGGGGTTGCTGGCTGCCACGGGCCAGGGATAAGCCCCAGCAGGCCCTTTGCCTCTCAACGTGGACCAGCCTTAAGCATATTTCCACACAGCTGGAGGGAAACCCCAGCTGCAGTTCTGAAAAACAACAAATAATAAAAGTGGCTTTGAGCAGCAGCAGGGCTGGCAGGAAACATTCCCAGTAGCAGCTGCTTCCTGAGTGCGACATTTATTTGATCCCCTGGCACCATCTGGGCCATGCCCCATTCTTTGTTTTCATTAAGAGTTTGGAAAAACAATTCAGCTTTGACTAATTACTCTTTAAGGTCCCAGGCTCACTCTTTCTCCTCCCCCGACATTTCCTCTCCCAACTGCTCACCCTCATCCCCCTCCAGCCAGCCTTGGGCTTTCCCCCTCCACGCATGTAATGGAACTCCTATTGTCCCCATGTTTCCAGAGGTACCTGGTGCCCCCCCAGTACTTGGTGAGACGTCTTCATGTGCTTCCCATCATGAGCATCCTCCTTCACCTGCACAGGAAGCACTGACACAAACGGCAACACATGCTACAGTGTGCCAGTTGAGGCCTCAAACATTCCAGTGCAGCGATGTGTTGGGTGAGAGCCATGCACCCCTTGGTGAGGAAGACAGAACGGATGACTGACAGGTTAGCAGCACCATCCAGGGCTGCTGTGTGAGGACACCTCCCAAATCCTGTAGGCTAGGAGTTGCCACTGCCCTGCCCAGACCAATCCTCTTTCCACCTTCAACATGAGCATGTTGACCTGGGGGAAGCAGCCCTGCGACCCAGGCTGGAGAGGTAGCCTGTTTTGTTGAACATGTATTTTCCACCCTGGAATAATTAGAGGAAAACATCAAGCCTTGATGTGAAATCCTTGCCATGCTGGGATGGGGGGTGTTATTGCACAGGGCTTATGTGTTCCCCCCCTCACCTCATGTCCTCACCTGATGGCTTTAGCAGGATTCACAGGGAGGACAAGGAACTGGAGGAATTCCGGCCCCCTAATTACACTTGCTGGGAGGAATTTGCTTTTGCCATATCCCCACTGAGTTAACCTAACAAGCATGGAGACGAGCAGTTCTTATTTAATTAGCAGCTCCCCCCTTCTCAAGCACCATGCCGGTATTTGTTCCCTCTCCCCTCACCCTTTGCCCTTTGCAATCCTCTGAGAAAGCTCAAAGCACTTTTGCGCCCTCCTACTCCCACTTTCCGGTCCTAAAAAGTGTGCTTGGGTTGAGGCAGCCTCTCCATTTCCTTGCTCCTTCCTAACAAGTGCTTCCTGCTCCTTGCTGCTCACGATTATGTGGAGCTGGTAAAGTGCTGGGATTTCCTTCCCTGGAAACCCTGCTGGCCTCACCGTGTTCTCCTCTGAGGCCTGGGGAACTCATTACTCCGGCCCTGAAATCTCAGCTGGGAAAGTGGCCACACGGGAAACCGCAGCCCCCAGCTGTGCTCCCGCTTCCTACGGCGGCAGGTTGGCAGAGGGCTGACCTCTCAGCAGTGGGGCATTGGCCAGAGGAAAGCCGGTGGTGAGGCTCTGGTTGTGGGTTTGTTTTAGCAAGCAGGGCTTGCTGCTGGACTGAGGTGGGAGAGACGTAGGGACCATACTCACATGGAATCGCTGCAGGCTACTTCGGAGCTGTCAAAGCCTGTGGGCTGGCCTGTCCTCAAGGGTTTTGGTGGAGCTCACAGGTAGAGGTTGGCTTTCAAATAGAGAGCAGTCTGCTCCCAGGTGCACTATGAAAAGCAGCTAAGGCAGCAGAGGTTGCTGGTGAACCAGGCTTAAGCTGGCAGGCTCACGCTCCCAGTATGAAGACTGCCAAGGAGAAAACACTGTGGGTTTGCAGGGTCTCCATGTCAGAGCTTCACAGGAAAAACCCTGTGGAGAAGAGGCTGGCACCACTCACCAGGTTAGTTAGACTAGTACTAGAGTGAAAAAGAACAGGAAAATAAGTTTTCTGGGCATAGAGGATGCACAGAAATGGCCTTGCAGTATCAGATGGGAATACAACATTTTCCCCTGCTGTGAACTTTAGGGCTTCAGTTGCTACAGTGTGCACCCCTAAGCTATAGTGCATGCATCAACTTCAAATGGGAACACCAGAACCCTCTTTCTATTCAGAAGGCTGCCCAGGGGGACTTTTCTCACCACTTGTAGCCATCTGCTTTTCCCTTCTGCCATCTGCACCAGCCTAGCTCTGCAACTAAGGCTCATGCAGCCGTCCCACTGCTCACACTGCCAGCAATATCCAGCTTTGCTATCAACACCTCCTAGCACCTGGAGAGGGAAACTTCATCCACACACTGAAAGAAGGGACAGAGTAACAGAGCAGCAACATTGCGACCAAGGACAGCAGTGGTTTTGCATGACTGTAAGGAGCCAGATGAAATGCAGCCAGGACACGATCGCTGGATGGACTTTCTGGTGCAAGAGTAAACTTGGATGTTAGTATCTTGCCGGGGATTGAACTCACCACTGCTGTCACAGGAGAATGAAGCTGACAGCCCTCTTGGAGACACACTGCTGGGTCAGTGCAGAGCCCAGGTTTGTCTGGTCAGCACATTGGTTAATGGAACCAAGGCATAAGATGAGGAAGAACTGAAGAGAAGGGAAGATCACAGTATTTTTTAATCAGGTCATGTTTTTCCAGCTAAAGCACAAAACCTTAACAAAAGAAAGAACCTAAAGCATGTATGTGAAGAGGTTTTGACAGAAGAGGCCAAAGTCTCATCCCCCTGCAGGGGTTGCAGGCAGCACGACAAGCAGAAGGAAATGGCAAAACCTCAGCTGAAGGGGACACGGTAACAAGCCCCACTTTGGCTATGGCCCTGTTGTGGGCTACATGTGGGTGGAGGGGTAGAAATAATGCTGGATGGATCCATTGCTAACTGTCCCAACACATAGCAGCTGGGGTTTCCTCAGGGCTGGACCCCAGGAGATGCAGAGTGGAGGTGCATATGGAGAAGGGACCCCTCTGGTCAGTACGTGTGTGTGACATGGGGAGGTGCTGGGATGAGCCTTAAGCGGCAGAGGAACAGTGGCATGGGGCTCCACCTGAGACTGACTGTACTAGCGACACTGCTTGTTCCCACATCGAGGTCACCTAGAGCACGCCTGTGCCGTAGGCTGTGACATTTAGCTGTCGTCTCACCTCGGCGTAGTTGTCCCCCGGTGGGGCACACTCATCACTAGAGGTACCGCAGCTGGACCTGTGCCTGGACCATCCTCAGGTGAGTTGCTGGGTTGCATCCCACCCTGAGAACTGAAGCCACCGAGCACCGCTTTGCTTCTAACCCTACAGCAGGGACCCTGCGGGGCCGGGGCCGCATCCCGCCCAGCGCAGGCGCTGCTCGGGGCGGAGGCGCTCCCTGCACACCGCAGGAAGCGTGACTCGAGTTTCCAGCGCACAGGAATGCCGGGCGACGTGGCGGCCAGCTTCCTGCTGCTTGCTGCACGCTTCCTGCTCCCATCCCTGCCCCCCTCAACGGCCCCAGCTTTACTGGAAACCCTGAGTGCTTCCCAGCTCTCCCAGCCCAGACACCAGCAGTGTCCAGGTGGAACAGAGCGGCTGCGAACCGCGGCCTCACTCTCCCCTTTCCCCTCTAGTTTATGCTGCTGCTGGAACACAGAGCTTGTTTGCTTTCCATAGGGATATGAAAAGGACAACAAGGGCAAAGGGGAGGAATGGCACAGGCCCTAGCTTGTGGGTGGTTGATGTCAGCACTGAAGATTATGAGATGTGCAAGACAACTCATCCTGCTTGGTGTCTGGGGCAGGTATTCTACATGAACATCATCTGGAACGTTCCCATCTGATTTGCAGCTGTGGCAGCCAAGCAGAGGGCTCATCTCTGCAGAATCTGGGCTTGCAAAGCTGTACTGTGATTGCCTAGTGGGAGCATGGCTCTTCACTCCCCTTGCCTTCAGCACACCATTCTTTCCATTGCTCAAGCCTTACACCTAGGCCAGCCCCCAGAACATACATCCCAGTTTAGACCAGCAGTTCCTTTCTTTTCGACATCCACCTCCTCTTGTGCAGGTTCCTCTCCCACCTCTGATCATCATCCCTGAGGATGCTGTAATCTTCTCAGGACCCACCTTAGCCTCAAAACTGCTTAAAACCACAACAGGTCAAATCTCACCATTTCCAGCCCAGCTCCCCTTACATCACTTGGTCTTACCTTTAACTCATCTCTGCAGCAGAGGTATCTCCCTGTTGGTACCTTGCTGGGTCCCCTCTTCACAGCTCAGGCTTCATTTCCTTCATCAGTCTTCTCCCTGCAAGACAGCTGTGAACTTCCTCATCCTTTCTCCTTTCACCCCATTCCGAGGATGGGTAAATTCATCCCACTCACCTTCTGGTCATCCCCAGCCCTTCCTTGACACCACAAGCAGGAGCCAACTGCACACTTAGACCACACTGTGGACATCACTCAACAGCTAATGGTCTTCCCCAGGCCAGACAGCAACCTCTTGGTTCTGCCACAAAACACCAGGAATGCTGGTCCCTATATAACACAGAATCAGCATCACTTAAAGTGCACCTCAGCTTTCTGAGCAGGAGTGTCTCACAACATATGAGGAGGCAACCACCTAATCTCCTCAGAGACAGTTCTTCAAGGCTGTTCCTGTTCATGCGCTGATAAAAATCTGACCAGGATGTTTTCAACAGTAAGCTGGGAGTGCAACCGTCCCCTGTGCTCCACTTGGGAAAGCTCAGCCTGGAGTTTTCTTTAGAGACACAGGGATTATTTATATATATTTTTAAAATGTTAGTCTTTGGTGCCAGCACAACCTGTTGGTAGGAGAGTTCCAAACCTGGCCCCCTGGGACTAGGAGGGAGAGAGATGGACTAGAGGATACATAGAACTTTGCTCTCCTCCTACCAGTCAGGTGCCGTAGTGGCATTTGGACAGCAGTGGGACAGGAGCAGGGACTGGGCCTGCTGGATATGAAAACAAAGTCAGACACTCTCTTTGCCTTGAGAAGGTGGCAGGGCTCTCTGCATGTTAATAGCCAGGGAATAGGATGGAGAAAGGGGACAGCAAACCAAAATGAAGCAATAGGTCCCAAAGTGGGGTTTTACCTGTGGGTCACTTCAAGTGCGTGCACAGCACGGTCTGGTTGCACTTCCATCTCAGGCAGTAACTCACTGCAATGCAGGCATAGTATCAGGCATCAAAGTGGTGCATACAGCAGCTATGTCACATTGACATGCCAGCAACTGCATTTGTTCACATGGATAGCATTTGCCATGTCCCCATGCCCCAGTGCTGTGCCTGAAGGAGCTGCATGTAGTCATGCTCATCCCTACCTGCTCCTTCTTGCTGTTGGCAAGATGAGAGTGCAACAGTGGGCTAGTTCCCCAGTGGGGTGAAGATTCCCATCCCTGGAGGTTTGCAGGACAAGAAAATCCAGAGATTAGCTCATTTAGAACCGTCAAGTCTTGTTCTCTTAGTATGGAGTCCTCCAGGATCTGCTTCCAGCCAACATCTCTGAGATCAACCATCCTCTCCTGCAGGCATGCCAGCCGAGGCAATCTCTGCCTCAGAGCTGCAAGCGGAGTCACTTACATGATGGATCCCACATTCACAGTGGTGCAACTTTCCAGGCTTGACAAGGACCTGAACTGCAATATAATTCATTAAGCCATCCTAGGTAGCCTTGAATTCCTTGGAAGGAGAGGTGTAACACAAAACCATTGGTACAAAGATGGGCATGGTTCTCTAGAAAGCCAGCAGCCAGGCAGGGCAGCCAGCAGCAGCCACGTGTCCATGATGGACACCACACAGTGTCCAGGGCCAGGACTGCCAAGCACCTGTTCAGCCCTTGCTGTGGCATCAGGCCATGATAGCTCCATGGTACCAACACCTCTTCTGCATCTCAGGGGATTTTTGTATGCAGTTACCCACTGATTACAACAACAACAAAAATCCTATCACAGATACAGTGTTTGGCATGGAGGTGAAGGAGACGGCATTTTTGGCTTGAGGACTTAAATACCTTCCCTTTGTAGTGCTGCCAACACACAGCACAAACGTGCCAGTGCATGAAAACCATTCTGTGAAATTCAGCAGGCTCATTAGCCAAAGGCATTAAGGGTAAAAATTGACCAAAACACCTTGGAAAGTAAATCATATTAGAAAAAAAAAATAGAGAAAGTCCTGGATAAATGTGAGTGTGACAGCAAGATCCTGAGGAGAAAAGAGCTCATCCATAGGGATGCAAAGCCCTCCCCAAGCAGCTCCGTTACTACCACTGTGAATTTGGCTCAGCTTTGAGGTTGGACTCAGTGCATGCCATCAGTGTGGTCTGCCTAAACAAAAGGTTTAATTAGCACATCAGCTAGCAGAAGAAAGTATCACCAGCTGATCTTGGGGAGTGTGCTAGTTTGAAGCTAGCTAGAATGTTTTGGTGAGAAGTAGATTACAGGCTGTGAAAGACAAACAAGGGTGATGTCTACTTTGCTCATAGGCTTTCTGAGAGGTATAAGAACAAGAATCCAAACATAGATAAAACACTTTTTCTGCTTGGGAGCTCTGGACTGCATTTCTCTCTCTGCCATCTGTCTGATTAATCCACTTTGCTTCCTACCCCCCTGGCCGAATGTCCATTCTTCCTTGGGACTGGGGTAAGGTTGAGAGGGGTGGGAGAAGGTGGAAGGGCAGTTGGGAGCCCCTCTTGGGGACTCAAGTTTCTGGGAGGGCTGTTGTGTTTCTGTATTACCTTTTACCTTGTCTATTTCTGTCTATAACTGTATATACTGTAAATATTTGCTTGTACATTGTGCTAGCTGTAAATATAAGCTTCATTCAAATTTCCAGAGCCGGCTGAGTCTAGTCTGGGTGATTTCCAAAGTGTGTGGGGGGCAGGTAACACCCAAACTAACACAGGGAGCAACAAGTACTTTAAACCCCAGCCTTTTTGAATCTTCAGAGCCACAGGGAAAGCACAAACCAGTCACTTGACGATCAAAAGGAAAATTAAAAGTCAAACTTTGGTGACAACAGAAATAACCCAAAGTCACGATGTGCAATAAACTGTGTGGGGATCAGAAGGCTCTTTAAACAGGTTTTTTAATCTCCTCTCCCCTCTGCTCATAATATTGCCTTTATTATTTTCTGATGTGGAGCCTGATTCTCCCAAGCGCAGCAGATGCTGACAGCAGGGTAATGGAGCAGCGGCAATTTCTCCCGGGCAGACCTCATGGATTTAATATGCCTGCGGGGAGTGAAATGGCAAAGAGGCAGCTTGGGAGAAGAGGGTGAGCTGGGCCAGAAGGTGCAATAAAGCTGTGGTGATAAGGAGCCTGGCACACCAAGCAGGGTTCATCAGTGATGGGTGAGTGATGGCTGTTCCCAGTGTCTGCGGTGGCTTCTGCATCTGTTTGGGTTGGTAGGGAAGGTGCCCTAAGGACAGCAATGAATACCAGTGGCAAAACCAGCGTCCTGTGGCTTCAGAGAGCTGAGATGTAGAACAAGAGGGCAGCCCAGCCATTGCTTCCAGGAGCCTCTCTGTACCTACAGAGAGTCCTGTTTGACATACGGTGTTACTCGCCTACAGGATTCCCTTTCAGCAGGAAAAGCACCTACCAGCTTTGCAGGAACAGTGTGGATGCTCTTGTTCTTGCAAATGCCTACAATCCACTCCCCTTGTCTGGCTTTGAGTCCCTACAGCACCCTGTGACCTGCACAACATCCTCCTTCTGCAAGGGAGGCATCTGGGGTCTCTGTTTTCCATAGCTCCTCACACATGCTTTGCTGGTGGGCACAGGCTGACTTACACTAGAGCAGCCTGATTGAGCATGCTGCACCAACTGTCAGAGAGGACAGCCTAGGCCATGAAGCCTGCAGGCATGTCTGCTGTGCTGAGATCTGAACATCTCATGTCTGGCCTTTCAGAGCTACTACAACTATCATCTCTGCCATATTCTCCTGCTGAGCTTTGCATGGCCACTTACAATGACCCAGATTTTGACTACCGGTGAGAAACCAGCATCACCAGCAGATGCTGAAGAGGAACATTTAATGGTAGGGGATGAGTGGCAAGGCAACAGATCTGGTCTAAACAGCAAAGAGTTCCAGAAAGAGGTCATACAACATTTGCCCACACACAAGAGCATCCACTGCCAAGGAAGGTTCTCCTGGTGCCTACAGGCCCTGTGCTGCCTGCCTGTGCCCGTCTGCCTGACAGCAGGACACGTGACTGCGGCTGGAGTGATGGATGGGAACGGAGTCTCTCTTTAAGAGTATCTCACAGTGGTTTCCGTAAGTTGATGGAGATTGCACAACACTACCAACTGCCATGCCGGATATATTTTGCAACCAAGGCTTCTATGCCACATCTGTAGGATGATATGCCAGAGCCTTCTGAAGAGGTCTGGGGAAGTTTGAGCACAGGAAGAAATAAAAAAAAAGAAAGAAAGAGAAAATGAAAAGAAGAAAGTCACCAAACCTCTTTCTATGGCAGCTATTTTGGTGAGGCACCCTGAGGTGAGAGAAGCGGCAGCAGCCGGCTTTGGAGACACGGTAGCCCAGCGGGCATGCTCACAGCTTTGCCTAACCCACAGCTGGGAGAAGATCTTCTCCCATGGCAGTGTGCCTTGAAATGCTCAGATGGGAGCTGCAGACACAGCCTGTGCTCACCAAAGGGTAGCTACAAGACAGGGCTTGAAGTGACACCAACCTCCCTGAGGTGAAGAAGTGATGCTGAAGTGCAATGGAGGCGGCACTGGGCAGCTGCTGAGGGCTGGCTGCAGGCTATTTCAACACTTCTTCACCAGGGAGGCTGGTGAAGTGGCAGATTGGGCAGGAAGATGTTGGTAATGACGTTTGAAGAGGCCCAGCTGATACTTCAAACATCCTGGACACCAGGTCTAGCAGCTCAATTGCAGATGCCCACAGCAGTGACCCAAAAAAACACTGACTCTCAACATCAACCCACACATTGCCATCACATCTTGCAACCCTCAGTGGTCTCAAAATACACAGTGTAGTCCCAAATGCAAACTAGCATGCCCCACAGCAGCGTCCCCACAAAATTACCTTCTTTGGGCAAAAAATAGGGCTCAGTGAAAGAACAGTGTGTTGACTCCATCAGATTAAGGAGGCCAAGTGAAGAGGACTCCTGGATCTCAGTGTTCCTGGATTCAAACATGCAGCCATCAGCTTCTGATTTAGGAGGAAAGAGATAATGTCCGACACAGGGAACCTAGAAGACTCTACAGATCAAAACAGGCCACAAAGAAAAGAGCAACTTGCAAGGACAGGGCACCAAAAACACAGGCTGGATTTTCTGTGCCACAGCCACTCATCAGCAAGGAGACGTGGGTGCAGAGTCAAGCATGCGAAGGCTTCAAGGATGCTCAGGGCTCAAGTGGTTGAAAATTAAAGCTCTGGGACACTTTTTCATCCTGCACTTGACAGCGGGGCTGAGATAACGTCAGGAATACTGAGTGGAGAGCATCTCTTGCAGAAGATTGATTGTGCCAGCAAGGAACAAAGCCAAAACCAAGCCCCGTCATGTTAACCTCCAGCCCCTTGCGGCTGAACTCTGCCATCTGTGGGATCCCTACCTGCTAACCAGTATGGGTCTAGTCAATGATCCCCCATCACTGATGAGCCAGACTCAGATCTCTTCTCTGCCTTGCGCTGGATCTCCCTGCTCCCATCCCAGGACTGGCCCAGTCAGGGAGCAAGCAGCTCCTTTGTCCCCAGATCTATTGGGCTGAAGATCCTTCATGAACCATCCAACTCTTTTACTTGGCTCTTGTTCTTCATGAGTGTTAATAAAAACTTATAAAACAAACCTTATAAAGCAAAACATGACTTTATGGTAGACCAGCTAAGGACTCCTTGTATCTTTTGCAACACATCCATTTTCACCAGCTTTCCCAACACATCTCAATCCTACCTGGGCTCAGACCTTGGAACAACCCCGGCCTAGGTGTAATTGAAGGACAGAGGGATTATTGAGTGAAGATCCCAGTGAATTACCTCTTGCCTCAGGGTAAAGGTACCTGAGGAGCTGTCCCCCTTGGCATGAGGGAGAGGATGCATCATGCTGCGTTACTCAGTTTCTTGCTCTGGAAGGGCTCTGCAGCAATGGCAGATGTTAGCAGCCCAGAAGAAAACTTGATGCCTCCCAGAGGGTCCCATTTCAGGTGAACTCAACAGCCAGCCCAGCTGCTGGACTGCTCACCCTCCTGCCAGCTAAGCCAGCAATTGCCTGACCTCCTGGTAGGCTTTCCCCTCCCATGGAAGCAATTTCTCAAATAGGGCCTGGGGTCCCAGCTGCTCACCCATCCCCTTATTTCTGTCTCTTCCTGCATCTCCTGCTATTTTATAAGCATGGGCTTCATTGCAGCACTGCTACAATAGCTCAGACCCAGCATCACCTCATGCTGGTTGCCTTTGCCTATGTGTTTGTTCAGCTTACCTTGGATGCACTCAAGTCCTTGCATACACCTGTAAGCCTCAACCACCCCAACAGTGCCTTGGTGGCCTGTTTAATCCTGCCCACAGTGCCTGTGCCCTCTCAGCTGTTTCAATGCCACCTCTGGACAAATAGGCATCCAGCTCATGGGCTGCAACAGGGCTCCCCTCAGCCCTGAGTTGCACAAGTGAAACAAATGGGGTTGTCCTCTCATGCTAGAAGTTTTTCCCTCATTCTGAAGATCCACCTGGGAACACAGGCAGCAGAGTTTGTTGCTCCCCCAGGATCAAGCACCAGGTTTTTTTGATGCCTCAATTCAGCCTGATTTCATCCCATTCCAAAGTGCAGATAACCCAAACCTCAGTCACCAGCTGCTCAGGATGCATTGCCTAGCTACTTCACTCGTGGCCAGCCCTTCTATGCTAGAAGTCAAAGAATCAACCAGGTTGGAAGAGACCTCCAAGATCATCCAGTCCAACCTAGCACCCAGCCCTAGCCAGTCAACCAGACCATGGCACTAAGTGCCTCATCCAGGCTTTGCTTCAACACCTCCAGGGATGGTGACTCCACCACCTCCCTGGGCAGCCCATTCCAACTCTGGCCACTCTCTCCAGGAAGAGCTTCTGCCTAACATCCAGCCTAGACCTCCTCTGGCACAACTTGAGACTGTGTCCCTTTGTTCTGTTGCTGGTTGCCTGAGAGAAATGACTGACTCCTACCTGGCTACAGCCTCCCTTCAGGTAGTTATAGACAGCAATGAGGTCCACCCTGAACCTCCTCTTCTCCAGGCTACATACCCCCAGCTCCCTCATCCTCTCCTTGCAGGGCTATGTCCCAGGCCTGCCACCAGCTTCATTGCCTTTCTCTGGACACGTTCCAGTACCTCAACATCTCTCTTGAATTGAGGAGCCCAGAACTGGACACAATACTCAAGGTGTGGCCAGTGTTGAGGTACAGGGGAAGAATAACCTTCCTCATCCTACTGGCCACACTGTTCCTGATACAGGCCAGGATGCCATTGGCTTTCTTGGCTACCTGGGCACACTGCTGGCTCATCTTCAGCCTACTATCTACCAGCATCCCCAGGTCCCTTTCTTCCTGGCTGCTCTCCAGCCACTCTGTCCCCAGGCTCTAGCACTGTTTGGGGTTGTTGTGGCCAAAGTGTAGAACCCTTCACTTGACCTTTTCACGTTTTCCTTATAATGCCATCAGCAATGCCCACCAAATTACACATCTTACTGCTCTACCAGGTGCCCTCTGAGCAGGTTAAACAATCAAAATGCACCCTGGAGGGCCTGGGCTGAAAACAGCAGGACTGAGTATATCTGGAAGGCAGGCATGCAGATCCACTCAGGAATGGGGACCACAGATGGGACCTAAGAAAAGGGAGTGACTATGCCAGAGAAATAAGATGAAAAACACTACCTTCAGATTTCCATAGCCACTCTCATTCTTGAGGGGAAAAAAAATAAAAGAAAAAGACTTTAAAAGGGGAAAAGTATCTTTGTCAAAGAAAGGATGTGGTGAGGCCCAAATAGCCTCCCCTGACAAACGAGCCAGGAAGCAAAGATGCTGTTTTTTTCCAGGAGGAAAGGAGGGATTTTGCAGTCTCCTCAATTTAATGATGAATTCATCTTACTTTTCTGCAAGCAAGCACAACTCAGCATTGACAGCAAAACGTCCCCACATCCTTGGTGTCTACTTTGTGCCTCGGTTTCCCCACCAGTAAATCAAGTCAGTGCTCATCTATGGCAGAGCACGTGGCAAAGCTTCATCTGTAGCTGTACAGCCTTTGTAAACCTTCATGCCTGCTATCCATCATCATCCAGAGCATGAATGCAGGGTTTTTGCAGTGCAAAGAGCAGGTCCCAGGCAGGAAAAGGCTCTGCCCTTCAGAGCTCCAACCCTCTCCCCACTCACCTCCTCTCCTCCAGCAACAGGCTCCTTTCCCTCATCCCCTTCCTGCACAGGCCAGAAGCAGAGCCAAGCTAATAATTCAGATAACAGAATTAAACTGATGCTGATTAGAAAAAGCCTTTACTCAGAAGAGAGCAAAGTCTGGCTCTGTGCTGCCTGTAATCCAATAGTCTCCCACGGCCGACTGGCAAACACGAGACCTGCCTGCAGGCAAAGACACTTTGTCTTGAAACAAGGGAAGTTAAATGTGTCTTAATGGGAATTTTGACACGTTTTGCTTTGATTTCTCTAATGTTACAAAAGTAGCTGTTAGAAAACATTTCAGCTCCCCCCATGAGGGGTCTGGTCTTCACGTGTATGGGCTTGCTGCCCAGTTGGACCCTCTGGAAAGACATTGCGGCTGTGGGGAGAAGTCTTAGTGCCAAACCTCTCCATGCTTCCCTGGGTGCAATTATTTCATTATGGGTCCACCAGGGAGGCAGGAGCCCTCCAGCCCCACTGGCTTGCAATGACACCTGTGAAGCAGACAGCATCATGGATGGAGCCTGTTCTGGTCCACCTATATGGCAAAAGAAGCAGGGCTAACACCGATCGAGGGCCCCGAGGCTGCCAGGATGGCACAGTCTGTTCCTGCACTTGGTGGGCATCCCAGGTGGGGTTGGGGGGAGGAGGGGAGTGGCACAGAAACACTAACACAAGAAGTAGAAAGAAAGTATACACAAGAACTATGAGAAGAAGAAATGATGATCCAGCACCCACTTGTGAGACGACTCAGGAAGCAAAGACAGGTTGTCCTGAACATGCCTTAGGGTAAATGAGAATCCTTCTCTACCTATTTCTGCTTTACCTGCACTGTCTAGGTGCAATGGAGTGGTTAGTCCTTGCAAGAGTGGCATTGGCTTGGCATGGGCATGACATCAAGCAAGCAAGCAGCAGATGCTGAGCATCATTACTCTTATGTCCACAAGCACTGCAGGGGAAACCCTGGTGGGACCATGAGGATAGGCCACTGTCATGCTCTTGAAGTGATGGAAATGGAGACCTTTATCCATACAAAGCCTCTTGGTAGCTCTACCTGGGGTTTTTCTCCTTTTTGCTGTTTCCAGCTTCACTCCAGTGTCTCTCATCTGCCCTGGGCAGAGCAGGGTTGGGTTCAGCACAGGCAGGGTAACATGGGTGCATTAGTGACTTCCTGAGGTTTCAGCTGGTTTTTTTCCATTTGGCTCCAAAACAGCAGATGGTGCTTCCCTGGTCCTCAGTGACTTGGGGCTGGGGAGACCTCTTACACTAAGTGAATCCCACTGACATTTCAGGTGCATTTAGCCCTGAAGCCCAGAGAAAACGCACCAGGATGCTGGTAGATATCTCCCACAGTGAGGCACTAAGGTGTCTGTAAAATCCTGGGGAAGCAGGAGCTGGACATGCTCCCCTCAGTGTGTGAAAACTCTCCACTCCACATCTGCAGGCAGCACTGTCCCTGATGGATGCAGTTTGGATCTTAGCTTCAATCCCAGTGAAAAAGACAGACACTTAGTGGGCAAGAAGCAGGATTTCCTTGGCTTTGCAGCCTCTGTTAGCCTGGTGCTCACTCTACAGGTTTGCAGCACGTCCCTGACTGAGCTTTAGGGTGGAGCACTCTGGGTACTCACTGCAAACCTGCTGTGCCAGCTGAACTAACAGTTCAAGACAGCACTAATTTTAGCAAAGCTTAATACAACTACCACAGCTGGAATGCATCAAACAAACAATTAGGGCTGTGGAGTTGCAAGAGCAATCTCTGTCCACCTCCTTGGGAGATGCTTGCTTGCAGGAGCTTTTCCCATCCCTGCTCTGGTGGCCTCATCTCCCCCCAGCCTGCCACAGCCCGCATTTGTAAGCTATTTTTTGTTGTTTCAATGCAATGCTGCAATTCTAACTCACAGCCTCAGATTGTCAAACAGTTTTTCCTTTTCTTTCCTACAGAAAAAAAAAAACAAGACCAAAAAAAAAAACCCACCAAAACAGCTGAACTAATTTGATGAAAGGGGAAAATAAAACATAAGCCAGACTAAACACATGCAGTTCCTACCTACAGCCAGGGCCCAGCTTCTCCCAGGCCAAAGTCAACACACGTCAGTTTTTAACATGACAGGGCTTTAAAAGGGAGGTTGGAGTCCTGTATGAGAGGTGCCTGAAAAACATTAATAACAAAGTCTGGCATGACGAGCCACCAAGACAAGGGCTGGGGGGTTTCCTCTTCCTCCCCTTCTCTTCTCCCTTGATTTGGTGGGGGGAGAGGGGGAAGTAATTTATGAAGAAATCCATCCACTAGTCAAAAAGAGAAAAAAAAGAAGCAACTATGTTTCCACATGAAGGATGGGCTTTGTTTAGGAGTCTTGAGAATAGCCCAGCAGGCAAAGGTTGAGATCAATGGGTTAAGGAAAGTCCAGCCTCAAGGGATGCTCCTAGTGGCCCTACTGATCCCAGGGCAGTAGTTCCCACTGTCTACACAGGGGAAGAGCAGCAGCCCAGCAGCTTCCTATGTACCATTACAGTCCACCAGGATTTGCAGTAACTGCTGAGCTGACTTGGTAGCAAGGTACATTTTGCACTGGAAATGACTTCTGGGAAAAAAACAACAAACTGCTTTTATCAGCACCATTGGAAGCGTCTCTATGGCTTCTGTGAGCTGGGCTGGTTTCTGTCCTAAGCCACCCATTGGCCTCTAGAGCAGCTGAGAAAAACAAGAGAAAGGTGCAGAGCAGCAGCAGCTCGACCAGACTTTGGAAATGAAGGCAAAAGTGAGTGGGAAGATGAGTAAGAGGGAGTGGGTGGAGGGGCAAAAGAACTTTTCTCTGAGTTGAGGAAACATCCAGCCACTGTGCCAGGAGGAACTTCCTGTGCTCCAGAGAAGCAGTGTTGGCTTTCAGCTGGGGAAGCAGGTAAAGATTCAGCCCAGAGGGAAACAGCACAGATTCATTTCACCTTTAGCACCTAAGTAAATACTGCATCCAGAGTCACACACTCAGCACAGTGTACACAGTGCCGGTGTGCATTACACATCCCCATAGCACAGGAACCAGCTGGTGGACCAACTCAAATACCCCCTGCTGCAATATCCTGTCCACAGCAGTGGCTTGACCAGATGACCCACTGGCTCTTAAGAGCCCACAGTAGTCAAACAGGACCTGCTCTACCTGCCAGCAGCAACTATCTTAGATGCTGAAGGGGAAGGGCTCTTCATGGAAACTCTCTAGCTATGTGTATCACATCCACTCACTGACCTGACAGCTCCCCACCTGAGGCTGGAGAAATACTCAAAGAGGCTACTCAGATATGCAGAGTCTTCAAGGACCAGGAGTGCAGAACTCTGTGACTTCATGTGCCACTTAGTGGAGCACAGTGGGTGAGCTGAGGTCCAGCCCTGCTCTCAGATTGTGTTTCATTTTCTCTGTTCAACAATCAAAACCTATTTCCAACATTCATGAGGTTTACTTTGCGGGGATGAACAGGACCAGCCCAGGCTGACTTTTTCAAATCAGCCCCAGACCTGGCCCCTGAAGGGGTGAAAGGCTCCTGGGCTCTATTAGCTACCATCTCCTCTCTGTTATGTCTAAAACAAGGTCACTAGGTGATCTTTACCTCAGGGGCTTGTCACCATTAACAACTGTAAAAACGGACCAAGACCAATATGCAGAGAGAAAAAGCACTGATAAAGGTGAGGCTGATACCTGCAGTCCAGTACAGACTAAATGCATTGAAGATGCAGAAGCCCCACAAGAGAGCCCATTCTGTGCTGGGCTGTCTTCCCCATCTGGAACACACTTGCCTCACTGCCCAGCTTCTAGCCACCACCACGGGCCAGTAACCCAAGCACAGCTCACCCTAGAACCAAGGCAGAAGGAGAAGAGAGGTTCCACAAGCCAAGCCAAGAAAACAGCCACTTTCATCACTAAAAGGCATGCGAAGGCAGAGTTCAGAAAGCCTTTGGCTGTCCTTGTTCTGTGCCCACAGCTTTCAGAGACTGCTTCATTGATACATCCCACCACAGCCCCAGCAAGGTGGCTGCTGGCAGCATTTCTGCAGGCACCTTGGCTGAAGTCAGCAGCAGCTGCCTGTGCTCCTCGCACTAACCATTTAAGCCATTAGCTCCCGTGGCCACTAGCAAACCCCCTCTGCCACCCGCGCAGGGTGACTGCTGGCTGACAGATTGCTCCCAGCCCTACACTTGCCAGGACAAAGTGGAAGCAGTGGCTTGTGGCACAGAAGGAATGCTGGGGCACAGGGACATGGCACCTGGGATGATTTATGTCTTTGCAGTAGATATATTGCTTGGGTTTTCCAAGATATGCTGTCAGCCACAGCTCAGTGGGTAAGAGCTCAGAGGAGACCAAACCAGGGGAGCTGCTGGCTCTGTGGCCAGCAGGGACTATCTGTACATCTCAATCTTGATGGCTGCCTGCTGTCACCATTCCTGTGCTGTCTGCAAGCACACAGGTCCACCCCCAGCCACATTTCACATGCGTTGCTCTCACCATTCTCTGAACATCCAGCACAGCCTCCTATGCTGTCCTTGTTCTCGTCCCCTTCCAGCAAGGCAAAGCAGCCCCTGCTCCCTGCCATATCACCTAGCAGAATCATGCAGCACAGAGGGGGGGGGAAATTGAAGGATAGCCCTTTTAAATCAAGTTCAGGCCCTGCATCAAGAAAGGTTAGTCTTCCTGCTCCCCAGATAAAGGGTACAGATGCTAAACTGATGCCACATTTGATCTCAGCCAAAAAGCCAAGAGGGTTTAAAACATTCATTCATCTCGAGCTGTAAGCAAGGCTTATTCTCACTAATCTCAGTAATTACTCCACTTCTCCATCACAAGGAACAGCCATGTGACAGCAAGGCTCCCTTCTGCCATGGGACCCTGCTCACAGCAGGGATAGGAGATTTGCAAGACATTCCTTCTTTAAAAGAGGGCTGCTGGGAATGCTGGGCTGGATTCAGTGGGATTGCTCTGGACTTGGAGGAGGATCTGGTCCCAAACTCTTCCTACTCAAGATGAGCATCTTTAATCTGAGACATCAGGGCTCTATAGGACCAGGAACATGCAAAGTCATGAGGGATCAGCAGAATGTAAATCCTTCTCAAACCCCACCAGATCTTTTCAGACACAGCCATGGGAACCAGGATAAATTAAGCATCTCCAGTGCAGTATCAAGTGAACAGTTAGCAGAGAAAAGCTGCCCACAAAGGCCTGATGAAGCAGAGCAAGGGGATTTTCTTTCCAGAGACGTCTGCTAGAAACAGCCTGAAACATTTCCATTTCTGTTGCCTTTTAATAGCAAGGTCAGCCTCTTTCTTCCTACCCTGACATCAGGGCCTCTTTCTGGGAACTTGCAGCGATGCACCAGATGTCACAGAGAAAAACAACTGGGGGCCAAACTGGGGCATTTCAGCACTGCCCTGAATCTGAATCCCTAACCACACAGTGCCAGGCTCACCAGGGAGAGGGAGCAGACAACATCAATGTTCCAATGGCACCACCAGCCCCCCAAAGCCAGACAGAGCCCACTCCTCCCAGGTACAAGTGGTCACCCTGCCCCTGCAAAAAGCCACATGACAGCAACCCCACATGCCTGCAGGCTTTGCCCAGCAGTAGTCATCCACTGGAAACAATCCAAATATTTGTAGCCCAAAGTGAACTTGCTTTTTTCCTCCCATTTTTCCTTCCTATGGGGTTTGAATGTCACCCAGCACAGCTATGCAGCATTCCCAGCAGCCCTGATGGACACCTCCATACAAATATCCCTACTTGCTGAGGACAGGTGTCCTTGCAGTAACTTCCATCACAGCCCTTATGTAGCACACATACTGCCAGCACTAGGGCAGACAGGCAGAAGATTTCACAAGAAAGCAAGTGCTATGAAAGAAGAGGGTGCTAGTCCTTTAGGTAGGGGAACACCCCTTTTGGGCTGAACACAGTTACTTCAAAGTTTTCTAGAGGCTTTCTCAGGGCTACAGACCCCAGATGTGGTGTAAGCGTCATGTCAGCTGCTGCCCAGGGTGGTGGGGATGAAGTAAGGAAAGAAAGAAACCACAAGACTTAAACCAGAAAACCACCTACTTTTGGTGATGTTATATACTCATCTTCAAACTTTCAACTCTGGGCATGCTTTCAGGCTTCTTCCCTTTAGTACAAACCCTAAGACTAGAAACGTTGCCAACTTATTTTAAAAATCATTTAAAATTGAGACCTCCAAGTCCCAGAATCCAAAGCTTAAAAATAAATAGCTTTGCATTGGCCCTAAAAGTGCAACCATCTGCCTTCCACTAAAAGGAGTGAAAGGAACAGGAGCCCAAAGAAAGGGCAAAGGTGTAGGACTGAGTCCCCAGGTAGAGAAGCCACCCTGGCATCTCCCCCCTACATGTGCTGCTGAGGGCACAGGCTGCTGCCTGGTTTTGAGAGGTGAGCATGGCTCTGGCCATTGCTGTTCAACGCTTACCCACAAACACCTTATTAAAATCACCTTCAGGTACCTGTTGACATCTGGCAACATCACATGGGCCTGTACCCTGTGCCTCCTCTCCTCTTACCCAGGCTGGAGGGATCCAAGACAGCAAGGAAACAAGAGCTGAGACACGGCATTGCTATGCTGACTTATACTCCCCACTCCCTCTCCACCCCTCTGCAGCAGGTGCAGGCCATCTCCAGAGACAGCCTGGGATACACCACACCTGCTAACCACGGGCCTAGCCCACCCTGTACTGTTCCAACAACATGGCTAGAGCCACTAGGACTTCATTGTGGGTCCCCCGGGGAATGGAGGGATGAGAACAAGAAGGAAAAGAAGTAGATCTTCCATCCCTTTGGCACTTATGAGGTTCTTTCCCTTTGCACACATTTCCAGAACCTCTTCTTCTTTTTTTTTTTTTTTTTTTTTTTTTTTTCATATTAAAAGGGACTGGAATATATGTCACATTGCAGAAGATGCCCAGGAACGTGTGGATGGCCACATACACAAATTCACTTGCCTGATTGTTCAGGGGTGACCTTGGAAAAAGAGTGAACCATAGTTCTTCATGCCACGAGCAGTAGCACGTTTGTCATCATTCAAACTGTCCGAAGGCTGCTCAGGTTTTATTTTACTGCAGGTGTCACCAAGGCCCAGCTGAATTACGTTGCCAACTCCTTCATAAAAAGAAAAAGAGAGAGAGAGAGAAAGAAAAAGAGAAAAAGAGAGAGAGAGAGAAGCATCTTTGCTTTCCTTCTCCAGAACCCGCTGAAGGGCTCACGGCAGCGACTCAGATGTGTTCAACACTTTTTTGTTGTTGTCGTTGCAAGCGTGTGGTAGCTAAACTTACGGATGAAAGGTTCAGGCACCTCATTTCCACACACCGAGACATCGCAATGTTTAATCACCGCATCGACAAGCAGACGCAGTCCCTGGAAACGCTGACGAGTCTGTATGAGTTGTGGATGCTCGGGAAGCAGTGCCGAGAGCTGAACGGCTCAGTCCCGTGGCTGCTCGCCCCTGGGCTGCGTCCGGAGCTGTTTCTCTCACTTCGCCTAGCTCGGTCCCTTTCTTGTGGGTGGGGGGATGCTAACGAGGGGCGTCCCCCGCCCCGCGCTGGCCTGTCACTGCCCTGACGCTGTCCCACCCGCCTCAGCCAGAAGGTGACGCCGTCCGCCCGCGAATCGCTCCCAGCCCAATTAGGCGGCAGGCATCGGCCGCAATCACGGCTGCTGATAGAGATAAATGAGGAAGGCGCTATCTGCCCAACAATAGCGGGGCAGGGTGTGTGTGTGTGTGTGTGTTTAAAGGGAGAAAAAAAAAATCCAGGGGTAGAGGGGGAACAAAACAATTGAACTTTTCATCAGCTGCTAATCATGATTTTTTTTTATTGCTTTGCTTAGCATTTTCTGGGGAATAAAACCTCAGAGGAGCCCAGTCTTTTGTGGAAAATGAAAGGGCATATAAAAAAATGAATGTACATGGATTCTAAATATTTCAGGTTGTATGACTTTGTGTTTGACCTTAGCAGAAGATGAACTAATCCTGCAATATAATAGACTTTCATAGAGATATGGAAAATGGCTGCTTTTTTATCTCAGTTGCCATGGGAACCATCAGAGAGAAGGCCTAGCTGAGATGCAATAGAAGGTTATTAAATGTGTGCTTGTGTATATTGGAAAAATACAGCTTTTTGTCATCTTGTGTCACTCATAGGTCTTTAATACGTAATGTTTAGGTTATTAATAAACTAACACAGGTGCATTTTTTACAGGGAACAACTGTGAACACAGCCATAAAAAAATTAGTACAAGTTGAACATTTGCAAAACTCTTGAGCATAGGCAGGGGCTGGCTGGGGGTGCTGCTTGCCTGCAACTTCCCACCAAAGTTTCTCTTTCCATGTAGGAGGGGGATGAGCCTTGCTGAGTGGGCAGAAGGGACTGGGACACTGTGGATGTTCTATCCTCAGCCCAGAATCTCACTGCACCCCTGGGCTGGAAGTACAGGGCATAACTCTGGACATGGGGTGTGCTGAAGCAACAGAAAATAAAATGCCACCTTATTTGATGCCTGGGCACATGCACAGACACTGCTGGGTGAAGAATATGCTGGTGAGAACTGAGGAAGCATCTGTCCCCAGCTTGCGTCTAGAGGATCTCCTGCTCTAGAGTCAGAGACTACACAACTGGGCTGTGAAATATTTGCTGCTATGAGCTATT
>WAAF01014473.1:1292458-1302918 GCA_013400475.1 Tricholaema leucomelas | reverse complement strand
AAAAAAAAAAAACCAACAACAACAACAGGAAAAAAAATCCCAAAGCAATCAACAGACAAACACCAACAAAATAGAGAATAAGAAAGAAAGAAAAGTAAAAAGATGAGAAAAATGAAAAGAAAAATATCAAGAAAAGTTTTTTTGTTTGGGATTTTTTTGTTTGATTGTTTGTTGTCACTGTTTTGAGTTTTGGTGGTTGTTTGAGTAGATTTTGTTTGTTTGTTTGTTTTAATTAAAACTTGATACTTCCCTGAGTGCAAGGGACAGACTTCACACCAACTGCAGGAGGAAGAAAAGACTCCCTTTCTTTGGAGTTTATTTATTTATTTTTTCTCCCCCAGGTTCACCAGCTGCTCCCCAAATTTGGGTTGCATCATGTGCCCTGTTCTGCCCATGGCTGGAATGTGGGAGGATCACCTGGCACTGACTGTGACAGCTGGAAACCAGGACACAAGGGACTGTCTGGGCTCCATAACAGGACTGTCAGGATTTGGGAGGAAATGGGCTGGGGTCCCCATTGGCCCTGAGGCTGGTAAAGAGTGGAGCAGAACTAGGGCACTGCTGAACCTAAAAGTGTTTTTCAGAGGTAGCAGGGTCTGAGTACTCCTGAAACAGCAAATGGTTCCAGTTGTGTGTGAATGTGGCTGTGAGTGCAGGACTGAGCGTGGTACAAGCAGGTGCCTGGGATGCCCAGGGTAATGCTCGAACCTCTTTCCCTCTCCCTAAAAGTCCACCAGTGGAAGAAATAAAATTTTCAAAGTGCATCATGTAGCAGCACCTTGCAAGATTTTCTGTCCCCACTACTCTGCCCCTGGTTTGGGGCAGGCAGAGGATAGTCTCCCTCACTCCACAGAGACCACAGCAAAGATATGCTAAGAGCCTCGGGGGTGTCCCAGGCCCGGCCTGGGGGCACCCTGCATCCATACAGCCCCACATCCATGCATGCTAAGTACAGCAAGGAATACATAGATTTTGCCTATCTGCCGATCAAACGCGGAGATCTGCTCTGGTAAATGATGCATTAGATGCGGTGGCTGTATTTGTTGTGTGAGTTTTGAAAGGGTTCCGATAATCTGGAAGCGAGAGATAAGGAACACCATTTATTCAGCAGCACTTTGGAACCAATTTTCAACCCTGTTCAACCCCATTCTCCAGCAGCCTCCAGGAGCCCAGGAGATAAGGATTGGGCTATTCATTATCTTCACAAGGAACAAAGATTAGCTAGCAGAGATGAAAAATTACCCCTGGATAGTAATAATAAGGAAGCGAACCTGGAGAGTTGCTGAGCCTATATTCCCCCTGCTTTTGCTGCTGCTTCTTCTCTTTTAAAATTCTCTCTCTTTTTTTTAATCAATATTGAAAAGGTTAGGTTGGTGGATTTTTTTCTTTTTTTCTTTTTTTTTTAGAGTGAAAAAAATCGAACAACAACAAAAAACCCAAACCCGAAACCCCAACCAAAACCTTCCCCACCGCCTACACTGTTGACCATACTTTTCAATACGTAGAATATGGTTGTTACCGTGAAAGTGAGTGAAGCACCGTCCCCCCTTCCTCCTAGACTTCCAAATGACATCTTTAGTACGAAAACTAAACAGCAGAGGAAAACACCTTTCTCTTTTAGCCGGCATGAGGGAAAAATCACACACCTCTGTGCCGCTCCAACCCCAAATGCCTCTGATGGCACTTGTGGGGTTGGCCCTGGCCCCGGGACAGCCCGGCCGGCTGACGGTCAGCAGGACGGGGAGCCTCAGCGGGCAGACCTGCTCCTCCGCCGGGTTCAGCCCCTACAAGCCTGGGCACATCCGTCAGTCCCCGCCTGGAAAAAAATCTGCAGTCTTCAAACACTCATTTTTCCATAGTTTTTCTGCCTGAGCGACAGTTCTTCGTGTTAGAGTCGTTCTGTGTAGGGGCGACCCCGGTGTGCGGCTGGCGACAGCGTCTCCCTCTTCCCGGGCACAAGGGGGGGAAAATGGTGTGTGTGTATATATATGTATATATTTTAATACAGCATCCTTTTGTATTTTGTTCCCTTGCATAAACCTGTCGATGTATCTCTTCTCAAAGGATGAAGGGTAGTACAGAAGGAGTAATTAAAACACTTACTTTGGAAATGGGCTGCGTGAGGCTGATAAGAATTATCTGCCGCATATCAAGAACCCTTTTTCCCCCGAACCATATCACAAAGACAGACAGAAAATGTCAGCAGAATAGGATTCCCCCTCCCCTTTCCCCTGCTCACATTTTTACCTCCATTATGATGGTAATTCCGCTCCCGCGAAAGTTTTCTCCTTCCCTTCCAGAACCGTATTTCGTTCCCCTTCTCCCGCAGGGCCCTCGCCGGACTGTCCGGCCTTTGTCTTTCCGTTAATATGGTTTTCCTGCAGTCGCGAGTGGGGGGTCTCGCTCGCCACCCCCACCCCTTCCTCCCCCCTCGTTTCCCCGAGGAATCGCCCCTCAAGCGCTTCATCGCGAACCCGGCGGCCCACCGCAGCCCCCCGCAACCGGCCCCGGTGCCCGCCACCCCCCTCCTCCCGTAACCTTCGAGCGCTTGGCGAGGGGATCCCTCAGCTCCGCACACACACGCACCGGGAGAAGAATACCCAGCAGGTGAGGGGTGCCGAGACGGGGCTGGGACGCACAATCAGTTCCGAACCCATTCTTCCTGGCTGGATTTCCCAGTGGTCTGAGAGATATGTCTTTCACTGCTTCCTTCCTAGCTCTAACATCGAATCGTCACCTTATATGTGCTTGCGCCTCTTCCAGCTTCTCCGCTGCCTCTCTTATGTGCAGGTGCATACCCCGAAAGACTAAGTTTGGGAAGAGAAAGAGGGGGGAGCAGAAACACGGCGTTACACAAAGCCAAGCTGGTCAGTGCCTTTGAAAAAAAAAGGAAAAAAAAGGGGAAATATCCCAAACATTCCCTTCACTTGGAGTGGAAACAAAATTAATAACAGTCGGAATAATTTATACGATCCTACAAAGCGGATCCCCCCACCCCACCTTCCTCGGGATCCAGTGGAAGAAGCGAGTGGCCGGGAGAGGCTGGGGCTGCGGCACCCAGCGCACCCGAGCCCGGCTTCCCAGAGCCGGTGATGTGAGTGCGTGTTGTTGGTGTAATATCAATTCATTTAAAATATGAAAGTCAAGTCGCGTAGACTGTGACAGCAACCGTAACAAAAGGTGCAAGCAACAGACAATGTGATGTGCTTGTACAGATATTGTAATGATGCAAATGAAGTGGAGGGGACGAGCTGCCTTATTATGTACATAAATACACAGTGGCTCGCTGTGCCATCCTTGAATGCGGGAGAGTGAGAGAGAAGGGGAGGGAAAGAAGGGAGAGAGGAAAAGAGAGGGAGGGAGGTGGGAGGAAGGGAAGGGGGGAAGTAGGGAAGGGACAGAAGAGGAAAAAAAAAGAAAGGGTTCAACACGAAGACTGCTGCCAGTTTTCAGCAGCGCGCACCTCGGGCACCCTTCCGCCTGGTTGCGCACACCCACAGCCCGCGGCAGAGCCGCCGCTCCAGGAGCAGACAGGCGGGGGGGCTCCGGCGGCCGGCGACCCCTCCCTGGCCCGCGGCGTGGTCCCGCGGTTGAAGAGAAACGGCAATTTCCAGGCACCGGCGGGAAAACTGAAAGAAAATCGTGGACGGGAGAGAGGCAAGGTAAGGGGACGCTGCTGCGCTGCTCTGAGCGGCCCCGGGGCTGCGCGTATCGGCACCGCGGTTTCGCAGCCGCAGCCCAGAAATGCAAGTCCCGCTGCCGGAGCGCATCGCTCAGGACAGTTTTCTCTGGGGAAAAACCTGACATGTTTTTAAAACACAACAAAAAATTGCCCGCAGACCCGACAGAACCCCCGCGCCGGATCCTCCCACCCGTCTACGGCCGTAGCGAGCTGAGACCAGTGCAGCTCTCGCCGGCCCCGAGGACGGCGGATGCTCCGCTAGCTCTGCCCGCGGCTCGGTCGAGCCCGAGGCGCAACTCTCACCGGCACCCTGCGGGGAAGCGGCCATTGGGTCTGAGGTTTGTTGTGGTTTTGGGGCTTTTTTTGTGTCTGTATTTTCTTTTTTTTTTCCTTTGCCATTGTGACCGAGGTAATTATTTAAATCTCCATCTTGGAAAGTTGTGGAGCCTTCCGGAGACGGGGTGGGTATTGGCCCGCTCCCCCTCCCCGCAGCTACATCGTATCTTCTGGCTCCCATTGTTGGCAGATTTGGGCATTAAAAAAAAAATCAGAAAAAACAAACCAGGCAAGCAAGAAAAAGAGATGTGAAGGTTTGTTCTGGCTCTAGAAGGCAGCAGGGCCCGGCCCCGCTTCCCTGCACCTGCCTGCCGGGGAGTCCTCTCCGTCCCAGTCCCGTGCGGCGGCTTACGGGGCTTTGCATGATTTAAAATTACCCAGCCACATCGAGGACCGCGCCGCTCCCTCTCCGCAGGCTCTTTCACCCGCCTCTGCCTATTTTTTAGTTTCTTTCTTTCTTTTTTTTTTTTTTTGGTGCGAAGTTCCCCTCTTTATCTTCCTTTTGCTTTGGAGTGTTGAGCCTGCAAGACAAGGAGAAAAACAAAACAAAAAAAACCCCAAAACGTAGAAGCAACCAGGAAGCGGAGCCTGCGTGGTTCTGAGGCACTTTCAATGAGAAGCGATTTAGCTAAGTGGGGTGCGGATTTCGGTCTTAGGGATTCCTCAGAGCACGGAACATAACTTTATCAAAGGCTGTCTGGGTTTGTGGGGGGTAATTTTGTTTGTTTGTTTATTTCTGGGTTTTTTTGATGGTGGGTCTTTTTTTCCCCCCCTCGGAAATCCGAACCTCTGCTGGGTTCTCGCCCAGCGGCTCTCAGAGGCCACATGGGACAGGCACCGCGGGCGCTGCCAGTGCAGGGCGTGAGACGAGCCCCACTCGCCGACGTCGGCTCGGTCCCTCCCCGGCGAAATTTCGCCTGCGGGAAATAAATCAAACCTGGGGGATCGGCTTCTTTTCTCCCTTCTCTAACAGCCGACCCCGAAATAAACTCTCAAAGGGAAAAAAAAAAAAAAAAAAAAAAAAAGGAAAGAAATAAATTAAAAATTAACCAACACAACAAAAACAAAAAATCAGTATAAAGTTAGAGCGATCTCATGCGAACGAAATCTGTGCCGGCAAGGCCTGAAAAAAATGTTTATACCTTTCTCTGGGCAAAGCTGTGGGTGTGCGACACCCCTCCGACTCCTCCGCGCGCGTTTTCCTTTGGGAACTTACACAAAAGGCGTTTTTGTGGGCGGGATGGGGTCGACTTGAGGCTTTTCCTCCCTTTTATTTGCAGCCTAACGAGCCCAGCGGCTGCGGGGCTGTGCGGGGGCGAGGGAGAATGGGTAATTTGCGGACAAAGCGCAGGTGAAGGGACCCGTGAGGGAGGCTGGGATCGAGGACTCCCACGGTGGGCGACGCATGCCTCGAAAATCGTTTGCGGGATGGGGAACAGTGACCAGGCTCCTACAGTATTTACCAACAACAACAAAAAAGTATTCAGTGGTTTATTCCTCGAGCTGTCTTTTCTTCCCCCCCTCCCCTTTAATGCAGCTTAAATAAGGTCTTGTGGTTAAGAGGTAACTGTGTCATTTTATAACCCTATTAGCTGCCACTAATACGAGTTAGTAACGCAGGACGGGGTGCCGGGGGAGAAGAAAAGCAAAACGGAGGCAAGGCCAGAGGGAGGGAAACAGAAAAAGAAAGGCAGAAAACATGAACTTCCCCTTTCCAAAAAATTACACCCTAGGAAATATACCTGAGGCGGAGGACCTGCTCTCTGCAGCTAGGGGGTCCTCTACCTGCCGCGGCCCCGGCGGGGTTGTGTGGAAGGCGGCGGAGGNGGGGCGGTACGGCCCTCCCAGCCCCCTCCCTTCACTGGCCCACCCCGAGGCTCACACTTCGCCCCACCGGCACCGGCGGCTCAATGCTGGGCTGAGCGCTTCTCTCCCTTTTTCTTTTCGTGGAGTTTATCCTACCCTCCTTGCGGCCGCCGCCGGCGGCACCGCAGGGAGAAGAGGAGAGGGGAAAATGCTGTACGACCGCCTCGGGTGGTGTCCACCCCAAGGGTCTCTGTTCACCGGGAGGCAGGAGAGAGGGGGGGGGAAGCCTTCCTTGGGGAAGCCTCCAGGAGCACCCCAGGAAGGGAATGCCTGGAACAAAATGCCCCGGGAGCTGCGCGTCCCACCCGGTCCAGCCCAAGTGGCGCAGGTACACTTTTTCAGAGAGCTAGGCACCTAGGATGGAGAAAAAAGCAAAACTCCGTCCCGGGCGTGCAAATAAATCGTCAGTGTGTACGGCCGAGGGCATTTGTTTTCTGTCTTCGCTCTGCCCGGGCATAGGTGTCAACTCCATCACATAGCGCTACTAACTGTTGCTAAAACATGTTGTCGTTTCTCCCCCTCCTTTAACGATATGACATCACCTGTCAATCAAATCAAAATAACCAGTTGTGCTCCCAGATCTGGGGAAGCTCCTCTATTAAAAAAGAAGGGGAAAAATGCAAATACAATAATAGAATGAAGTAAATATATGCGGAACCCGTTGTGTCTGGAGAGGGAAAAAGGAGGAAAGAGGGAAAAGGAGGTAAATGGGGAGTTGGAAGGAGCGAAGTGGGCGAGCAAGCAGCGTCCTGACCCCCGCCGGCCCCTCTCCCCGGAGGCTTGGCAGAAAATTGAGGGGAGAGCTGCTTAACCAGCCGTGTGAAGCGGGCTGCGGAGCGGAGCTAAGCTGTTGGCTTCCAGCAGCCAGAGCGGGTTGCTGCCGTTCCCGGTGGGTGAATTAATTCAATTACAAACCTCAGCCGTGCCGCCGGGGCATTCAGCGGCCCAGACCGGAGCCGGCAGCCGGTTCGCCAAACGCAAACGCAGGGACTAGACAAGCCAGGGAAATAAAGTCCAGCCAGCCGGCTGGCTAGGAAACCTCACATCTTAGCCGCGGGAATGAAACTGCTCCCTCAGCACAAGTCGTTCATCTTTGCTGGAGGGGTCATTTACCTTACAAAGGGGTTTAATGGGTGTTTGGGGGTGAGTACAAAACGTGAGTTGGGTGCGCGGAGAGGCGCCGGCCTCAGTGCCAATATCCCGGGGAGGGGGTGGCTGAACGCCTTATCCTGGGAGAGTGCGGGCGCCAGGCGGGGGCCCGACTCGAGGCAGAGCGGCCGGAGCCGCTGCCCACTAGCCCCTTTTGTTTGTACTTCGCCGGCCGGCCCCCGGGTAACCCGAGACGGGGACTTCAGGGAGTCCTGGCCGGGCAGAGCAGGGGTCTGCCTCGCCATAAATCAAGCCGCCTGATTAATCTTTACAATTTGTCTTTTAAAACAAACACGAACGAATTATCAGCTCGTTAACTGCGATTTTATCACCTGCCTAAAACAAACAGCCCACCCCACTCTCCCCCACCAAAAAAAAAAAAAAAAAAGAAAAAAAAAAAATCCCATCTCCAAACTGATGGCGACCGGGCAATGATTAAAACATCCGTAATAATTAATAAGGACTTAACGAGGCGGTGGACTTCGCAGGGAGTTGGGGCCGAGGCCATCCCGGCCTGGCCGCCGCTCAGCTGCAGCAGGAAGGACCCCCGAGCACCGTGTGCCCCGGCAGCCTCCGGTCTGTGGGCAAAGCGAACCGCAGAGGGGACCTACCTGCAATCTCCCGTGTTTATTTTATACTCATTCTTCTTTCAATTAAATATATATCCGGCATGGGGGAGTGGGGTGTATTTTGGTGGTTTTGGTGTAGGCTTTTGGTGCATGAAAGAAAACTGTTTCGGAGGGAGAAGCCGGATTTTTAGAAAGCTCTCTTGGTTCTCTCTCTTCCTTTTAACTTTCCTTTTTATTTTATTTGGGGTTTTTTTTGCTTTGTTTCCCTTTCCTCCCTGGCACCTCCGGCCTAAGGCACCCGGGTAGGCTCCGTGGCGGGCAGTGTCTCCGCAGCGCGGGGGTCACTCATCCTGCCGAGCCCCAGCCCCTCTCTCGCCAAGCCCGGCCCAGCGCCTGTCTCCGGCCTGCCCGGGCCAACCAACCAGCCCGTCCCGGGAGAAGCCGACTCCACCGCCCCTTCCGCGCCCGGCAGCAGACGGAGGAGCTGACGCGCGACTCGCCGCTTGCGACCCCCGCTGCGGCAAGGGGGGTGGGGTGAGGCGAGGGGCCCCGCGGTGCCGGCGCCGCGCAGCCCCGAGGGCAAAGGGCCAGGGGTGAGGATGAGCTGGGCAACCCCTGTTTTGGGTCCAAGAGGCCGACAGACCAAAGCGGGAGAGAGCAACACTGGCTTTCCCTGCCCTAGCCTCTGGAGACCCCAGCCCACGCTTCCTCGCCCCACCAGGCTGCACTGCGGGTCCCTCTCAGGGGGCTGCACTGGAGTACCCTCGCGAGAGGTTTGGGGAAGGACAACGGGTGGCGGTAGGAGAATAGTTAAGGAAGGAGCCCCGTGTCGCTACGGCCAGACGGGCTCCGCAGCGAGGAAAGGGAGTTTTATTATTATTATCGTCATCATTAGTATTATTGTTATTATTAAAAAAAAATAATTTCCTGGCGAATTTGGCAGTGACGGGTGACGTCAGAGCCCCGGCGTCGTAGTGACTGGGGCGGCCGGGCTGGGGGGAGGCCAGCTCCTTCTCCCATCCCCCAGCGCTGCCCGCCGGCGGTGGGACGGCTTGGGGGGGCAGCAGCAGTATCCCCAGAGTCGCCCCGCTCCTCCCTGCTTCATCCTCAGAGAGGAGCCAGAAATAGCCCCACAGCACCGTACGTCTCCCGCGACTCTTTCCCCAGCAGCGTCGTCGGGTTGGAGCGGCGGCCAGAGCCCGGCAGGCTGAGGGGTCGTTCATTCTCCAACAGCAGCCTCGCTCCCTGGGCCGGGGGCGGTTTCCTAGCCCTACGTCCTGCTTGGAGGTTTAAGGAATCACCATGAGGACTTCCCTTTTGCCCCAAAAGCCGCGGCTGAGGAATGGGAGAGAAGCGCCTGGGAAACGGGACCCGCAGCAGTGCCCGGCCGCGCTCTGGGGAGTTGCTTGTAATTTTCCCATTATTACTGCTTTCTGCCCCCAAAGCGGGCAGGTTTAGCTCCATCCTCGGGCGTGGCAGAGCCCAACCTGCACCCCCAGCTACAACTTAGCCATGCCTCAAACTTCCCAGAAAACGCCTGTTGATTCGGGCTATGCTTCCCTACCGGCCCAGAGCGCACGAAAAAATTGTAAATATTAAAACCTGTGGGGTTTGAGGCTTTTTTTTGTGTATGTATTTAAAAGAAAAAAAGGAGGGGGAAGAAAGGAAAAAGGAAAAAAGAAAAATTCATGTTTGCAGCAGTGCAGCCCCATCGAGGAGACTTGAGTCGGGCCCCACGCCCGGCCGGAGCGCTGAAGGCCGAGCAGCCGGGCTCTAGGTCCGTCCCTGCCCCGCAGTGCGGGCCCTCCTTGTCTTGCCGTTGCCCGCGGCCAGAGTGGAGCTTCGCATGTATTTGTTGTTATTTTGTTGTTTGTTTTATTCCCGGTTCAGACAGTTATTTCAAACTAACGTGATGGGAACAACCACATTGGGGTTTCTCCCGGCTGCGTGCTGCTGTGCCTGACCGAGGGAAATTTAGGGTATCTCCCCAGAGCCGGTTTCCATCCCCTCAGCCTCTGGGAGCTGTGGCTCCGCAGTCGACCAGCACTTGACGGAACCGGGCACTCTGCCTAGCCTTTCACGCACCCCATCCTCGCTCGCCCGCTCCGGCACCCCTCACTCCAGCGTCCCCGCACACCCCGACGGGACACCCACTCCCCTCCCCCCTTATTTTGCCGTCTCCGCCCCGCAGAGGCGTGCAGCGCCCGGGCAGGGAAAGCCCCTACGGCGCTGCCGGGCGAGGATGCTGCGAGCGGGGGAAGGGGGCGGAGGAGGGGGTCTGCGCCGTGCTCCCTCCCTCACCCCCCCCAGGCCGACTCGGTTTGGGGCCGGGGGTGCGGTTGGGGGCGGTGTGGGGAGGCGGGATTGGCTGGCCCGGCCGCCAGCCCTGCGCGCCCCGGCCCGTCTGCGGCGCCGCGGCCAGCTGGCGCCAGCGCTCATATAGGATGCGCGGGGATGGGACCGAGCCGGCCAGAGCAGCGGCTTTGCCATCTGAGTAACACCCTCCATCAGCCTCCTTTCCTCCTCCCCGCTGCCTTTCCCCCCCCCCCTCTCCCTCCTTGCCTTTAATTTTTCCCCCTCCCCCCTCTTTGCGGCACTCGCATCCTCCGAGCAGGCTTCCATCGCCACCCACCCTGCCGAGGCACCAGCCTCCCGTGTTGGGTAAGTGTGGGGCGCGGGGGGGGTCGCTGCCTGGGACACTCGTTGCTTTCGCTAAACACCCTTCTAACCTCTCTTCGCCTTCTCTGTCTCTCCTCCTCCCGCTTTCTCCCCTCCTTTTCCTTTTGTGTCAGTCGGAGCCCTTACTAGTACTACGCTATATCGGATCTGCCGTTCTTCCTTTTTTTTTTTTTTTTTTT